>JAYJMH010069080.1:0-11301 GCA_036873815.1 Phacellophora camtschatica | reverse complement strand
CGAATTTTCGAAATTCACGGAGAAAATCGATTAAAAAATTCAATATCTTGAATGGAGGGAAGGGAACACCTTGGAAAAGAAAGAATGACACTTTTTGCATGCCAGCATGTAAATGGGCACATTTGGTTACATATTTACAGGAAATAGGCACTTTCCAGACAAAATCTTCAACAGGGGCTCATTTGGCTATATATTTTAAAGGAAAGGGGAATCTTCAGACAAAAAAGGGAACTTAGGTTATTTTGCGAAAAAGTGGGGGGAGGGGGTACGTGCCCCCTCTAGAGCAACGTTTATTTGAGAAAAAGTTAACACGTTGAAACGCTCAAATTTTAATTCAAAATTCATGAATTCAAAACTATTTACCAATATATCAAGAATGAAGAAATATTTCACAATTAACTTTCAATTGTTCAATCAACAATTTTCTCTAAAAACGTCGCATCAAATTGTTGAAGAATTTAATAAACGCCTGGTGCATTATTAGAGAAAATGTGGTATTGCAGATCCCGTCAACATTTTCAGGAAATTTGCTTCAAAGGGAACCTCAATCGCGAAAGTTATTCCTCAGCTAAAATTAACGATATCCTAACGACTAATAGTAACCAAGAACGAACATGTTTTGATAATCCAATACATGTCAAGGTGAGTGTTAATAAATAATAATAAGATGTATTGTTTATTATTTAAAATTGTACTAAGAAGAATTTATGTCAGTGAATAAAACAACGTTTCGAGCACCTATCACTACCCACGGTCTATTACACGTTTCGAGTGTTACTACTAGTCGTCTATTACAAGTTTTGAATATTGCGACTTGTCGTCATTCATGAGTTTCGAGTATTACTACTTGTCGTCTATTATAAATTTCAAATACTACTCGTTATAACCTGATGACGAGTAATATTCGAAATGTTGTAATATGGTAATATCAATTATTTTCAGTGCAATTTCATAATTTTTAAATTCAAGATATCGTATTAATGTAGTACGAGCTGCTGATTGTTTTAAAATGAATACGTTTCTATAACCACCAGAGATAAAATGGAGCAGTAGGAGTGTGGTACTTTTGGGGAGTGGGTCTTTTTTAAATTTGCGAGTATCTTTTTAAATTTGCGAGTATCTTTTTCTCAAATTTCTCCCACACAAGAGTCTGTTTTTTGCATTAATTCTCGTATTTGGCTTGTTTTTTAAGTGAATAATAGACAGAAGTAGTTTTTTGAAAACCTGGATGGGAGTTCTAGTCTGTCACAGTAAAGTACCCTCCCCCGCCCACCGAGTTTCCCTTAAACGAAGATTGGCTGTCTACTTGACAAAACGTTTTTATTTTTAACAAAGATTTTCAAAAATAAAGAAAGAACAAGAAGTAGCGTTTCTCCTCCGCAGTTTCCCTTTCTTCCCTGCACTGTCTCGTTCCAAGACCACATATCAAATGTCGCTGTTTAGGAAAACTGCGTATGTCTCTGCGTAGGAAAAACGCGTTTATACTGCGGAGGAACAAGATGCATTTGCTATGATTTAATTTCGATAGCTTCCATGGAGCCCAGTCCCCCGTTCGAAATTACGTCAGGGACCAGGCTGTTCCCTTCAGAAGTTCATTTAAAAACATTAAACAAAAAATAGAGTTTGAGAAAGTTTATGCACGAAGTAGACGAATACTAAAAGTCCCAAAGGGTTTAGACACGTGACTAAAATTGAGTGTAAACAAACCAGAGCTGAATAGAATAAGTCTATATTCACCCTTCGTCTGTTCCACTCCTATCACTAAATCAACAAAAAACACAGAGTAACAAAAAAAAACACTGTACAAATGAAGATTTTTTTGCGAAATTTAAAGACCTTCATTTAATTTTATTATCATTATTTATTGCCGTGATTATTTATCTGAGTGTTGTTAATTTATTTTATTTCATTTTATCGGTTTAACATTGTGATGTCATTATTTTGTCTAAAAGCTCTAGAGATAGTGGTTATTTTAAGACAAATGGTCTTGTCAATTGAAATTTATTGTAGTCTAGATAACTTTGAAGTTGACTTTTTATGATAATACACAATAAATTTGCAATTCATTACGAATCATTTTTGAAGACTGTTCGTAGATAAATAAATTTGAAGTTCTGTGGTAATTTAATATGAATTGGTGCTGTTGAAAACCGTCATATTTCTTGTCTCAGGGATACAATTTCTCAAGTTATCCGTTTGTTATAAACTAATTTATCTCTTGGGCGAGTTAATTTTGTATCTTTGCATTGGTTATCTTTAAATTCCATGTTTTAAAGATAGCCTTTTGCATTCGCCTGAGTTATTGCATATATTGTGGACACGATTTGTGTCAGCGTAAATTAATAAATTTCTTTAGTTACCTTCTTTGTCTTCATTTCATATTTGTTTGTTTCACTTCATTAGTATCTTCTCTCTCCTGGTTGGCTGCCCGTGGCTGCCCGTGTTGTCATTTGTTATGGCCTAAGTTTAAGCGCGGCAACCGTTCGGAACTTGGGCTATAACAAACGGCAACAAGCAAAACAACAGATAGAGAACCAGGAGAGGAAAGATACTAATGAGTAATGAAGACAAACAGATATTAAATTAAGACAAACAAAGTAACTGAAGATATTTAGGCTGACGCAGATCGTGTCCCCAATACTCATGGCTATTACTTTAAAATCGATGGCAACGTTGGCCAAGAAACGAACTGTTTTTTTGTAACCTTGACGAGTTCCATTTACATTTTCAGAAAGTAGTTTACTTTTTAGCCTAACTTCCCGAGGAGCAAGGGCAGTAAATGGCAAGAACAAAAATGATAACCATATAAACATTGTATCGAAACTAAGACGAAAGGAAAGAGACAAAGTAACATATTTTATTAAAAAGGCCCCGTCAAAATCGACCTGCTTCTATACGCTGTTTCTTCTGAAACATTTCAACATAACATAATGGGTATGATTTTTAATGAGTTATGTAGAAAGCAAAGTTTAAAGGAAGTTTCGTTCATGATTTTGACCAGGATTTTGACACACGATAAAGCTGAAATCGTGAAGTGCAGGTGTAACTAACTACAAGCAGCCAATCTTTAAACAGCAACAATTAAGATGGTTTTCCTTAAAAGCAGGTGCAACGCAGGTGTGAATATCACACAACCAGGCAACTCTTTTCGTCATAAAACTCAGAAAACCATAATCCCTAGCCCGCGTTTTAGAGAAAGGCTGACCGTACCCATGGTCAAACTTTACGTCATGATTTATAATTAAATCTCTCAACATTGTCTTGGATAAGATCACAACTATGTATAATGTGTAGCCTCAAAAGCAAGTAGATTTTCACTATTTCTGGTGTTTTTGTTCATTATCATGATGGGCTATAATTTACTGAATAGCAAAGTTGAGAAAGGGATTTTAACGTGAATATATAAACATAAGTTTAATCCATTGACTCTATAATGCAGTTCCTCCACCCTATTTTTTTAGGGTTACTGCTCCTTCACAGAAGACAAATAACGAGTTGCACACAACACGGACCGAAAACAATGCAGGGTGGAGGAAACCAACATCCCCAATCTACAAATATACGGAGCTTGACTATAATCCACTGGGATTTTAATGCTTTGAATTTCTATTCACTAGGTATGAATTAGATTCATTAATAATTAAAGTAATTTGGCAACAATCATCTTATGTACCATAGGCCTACTGTCAAATTCCGGATAGAAGCTCTGGGTTGATATAATTTCAAATGCACTTTTGGGGGGGGGGGGCTTATTACTGAGAGGGCTTATAACTAAGGGGCTTATATCCGGGATTTTACGGTACCACCTCATATATAGTCTATTTTCACATTTTGAATGTTGTCAAAAGAATTCACAATATTTCACAATTGTGCGCCAGCTCAGAAATACAGAAAAGTTCTGCCTTTAAGAAACTACTTTATATAAAACTCTAATGTTTATATAAACCTGACTGTTGTATCCTAAACTGTAGTTCTACTTTTCAGCCATTAATTTACAACAAATATATACACTTGCATATTATGTTAAGTTGGTGTATTTTACATAAAAAGCATCGAGTGTTTTAAGATAATGGCTAAAAAGAACAACAATGAGGACGAAAATGAGTTTCTTAAGGTGAGACTTTACTGTAGTATTTAAAAGTTGTAACGAAAATGCGGTTGCACGATAAAAACCAGATGTATGTAAACAAAACCTGTAGAATGCGCATGTGCAGTGGCAGAACGATCTGATGTCATCGTGAAGCAATCAAGAGATCAGAAAATGAAATAAAATTTTGCACAAAAGATCGATCAATGAGTACAGGAGAGGAGGGAAATTCCAAAAATGTTTTCACCCCAGTAAAATTGTCTTAAATTTGTTTGTGTCCAACAAACAGAGGTAACTAATTTTCGTATCCCTGCCCGTTGTACAAAAAATAATAATCAGCTACATCTACACTAAATTTTACATCTACACTAGCACCAGCCAATTTTTCTTGACATGTTTTACTTTTCTCATGTGGACGATGAAAACTTGACACGTTTTTATGTTTTGCTTTCTAGACTTAGAAATGGAGTGTTTACTGATACAGTAATGCCATTGCAATATACCAGAATTGCTTTAGATTTTGGCATCTCTTGATATTTATTTCAACATTACCAAAAAATTGGCACCCCAGCAAATTCAACAAATATTTTCATGCCCCAGCTAAACAACTTTCAAAGATTTATTATCCTACTCCACCCCAGTCTCCCCACGAGCTTCAGGAAAAGTAAAGATCAATTTTACTACTTTGTCATTTTTTCTTGCTCTGCATGTCCTACATTCCAATAAAAACACAGAATGTAGGACTGGTGGAATGAGAGAAATCAAAGTGGGAATAAAATGATAATTTTACGTTTTCTAAATTCCGTAGTCTCTCCAGTACTTGATGACCACTCCCTAACATTTTGCCAAGTTGCAAAGAAGATAACTGCATTTCATTTCAATCATACGTTTATGATTGAGGCATTGCTCTGGAAGCAAGTTCTACAGGGACGAAATGTCGGGGGTGGACTGTGCACACCTCCAAGACACGAGAAAGGTATAAGAATAATAGGCTGGACGAAATAAATGTTTTTGTTTCCGTTAGCATCTTCTATACCGTATATGTATGCACATATATTAGATTTTATGATTGTTTCATTGCATTTTTTTGTTGATACGTTTTATTTTTCTTGTTTGTTTGAAAATTTTGGATCTGTAATCAAACTTTTTCCATGTTTATTGCCCAATATCAAACGAATTAAACGATGGTTTGATGTAAAGAAATCAAATAAAATTTGGCTACCATTGGAACCTCTTCATATAAAATTATCGAAGTTATGTTCTTTAGGTGTTTTTATAATATTCTGATAAAATCAAAATGGCTACAACACACCCCGGATGGTATATCGCAGAGAATTCCAACTAAATTCTTTATAAATATTTGATACACATGGAAGTTTCTCGTACTACTGCCTTTTGTCATACTAGGGAACACACTTTTTATGCGTGGATCCTTAACTTTCACCAATGTTATTAGCGATACCTTTTTATTTTGTCAGCAGGAATTGGCCATTTATATTCATGCTTGTTGTTTTTTAAATTCATTTATTTAACATTAGTCTACAACGTAAAAGCATCAGAAAGTAAAAATAAACTGATATTAGATATTCGAAAAGTATCGCATTATTCCTTGTCTTCAGCATTCCTTGTTTTTAATTTGAGAAAGCAAGCACAATAAAAAGCAGACACATAAGTCATATGTGATTTCCTTATTCAACACCAGCATGTCATTTTCATTTTCAAAAACATCAGATTCAATAATTTTCAATTACAAATACCAAAGCCTGGTTTCCATATAGCCACACAAACCATGGGCATTAAGAAACGTGGGTTTGTTCCCTGTGTTCATGTACCCGTGATGTAGGGGCACTGGAACAATTCATTTTCCCATGCACAAACCAACAATATTGAATGAAGGGGGCTTATGGGTTTACGGTTTTGGTCATTTTCATTTCATTTCACTCTTTTTTTTTTGAAAATGTTCCGTTACAAAGAATTTACTAACTGTTTTCGAGAATGATGATTTAGTGATTTGCAGATCGCAAAATCATTGAGGCAACATGGAACCAGGCTTCATAATTTCTCGTTAGACTAGCCGGTCGTTAAAATCGAAATTGCAAAACGTTCGATCACTCACTCACATACATTAAAAATTGTACTCAAAATCGAAATAACAAACTATCAAATAGTAGACGTATTATACGAGTCGAGTCTCTCTGTTTCCCCACCTGCCTTTTTTAACAGATTGGACATTACCCTACACCCTATTATTGGGTAGGGGTACGTGCCGCCGATATGGTGCCCCCCCCCCCGAGGGCTATACTTCAATTGGTCATAGTCAGATACAAGAGTACTTAAACATTCTAACAAAATTTAATTTTTGAGTGAATTCAGCAATTTTGCTGTAAAATAATTATAAACTTGTTCACTGTGTTTGCTTGCTAATCCGTATCAACAAATGAAAATCATAATGCACGTCACATGACGTTGAATTCGGAGCCAATTTCCCCCGGATAAAGGTCATATGGCCCATTGATAAACAACGAAAAATGCCATATTTTTAGGAGGTAAGTGTAGACCAAATTTCAGATATTTCAATGTGTTAATTATTCTAAATAAGTTAATGCATATGTAACCTAGATGTGTGTAGCCTAGCCTCGGTTTCAGCCTGGGTTTTCTCTTACTCCTGGACTAACTTTTACAAGATTGCTACCCCCATCCTTTTCAAAAACATCTTCAAAGAGTGTTTCAGGTCAAGTGCTCAGGTCAAGTGCTCAACGCCTAAATGCCTTTTTATTATTAGACTTATGGTAAGTAATTTCTGAGATATCTTAAAAATTTATCCTTACCAAATTCTCAGCCTGGCATTTCTCATAACGGTTGTTTTTATAAAAAAATGAATACCATAAGAATTCGATTAGGCCGGTTCACAACAATCGGGTTGTATATGAATTTCATAATCATAACTGTGTTTTATTTAGGCGACATTACATGCTTCCTCTCACCTATACCCATGGTTAAACTATAAAATTGAACTATTGATAAATAATGCTTGGAAACAAAAGAGAACACGCCCTTTATTGTGCTTTTATTTTGCAACTGAAAAGTTTTCTTTGCTTTTCGTAATTAAGATCATGTACGTACATAAATTTAATTTAAATTCCTTCATATTTACGCTGCTTGTGTTTCTGTGTCAAACTATCGGATTTTTGAATAATAATTATCGGATCGGATCGGAATGGACTTCAATTTTAGCGTTTCGGATCGGATTTGGGTTAGTCGTTCGAGCCAGCTCTTGGATCATGGAGTAATAACGTCCGATCCGATGCACACCTCTACTCTGAAACTTAAACAATATACGGTACAGCTAAACACCTGGTTAATCACTAGAAAAACCAATATATATACATATATATATGTAGTTCAAATTCATTGAAAACGGAATCTATCAAATTGATCAAGATAAAATAATAACATACCAATTCAAGTAAATTTGACGTTGACTAAAAATTGATAAGTTGTGAGGCCTTTTTAGGGTCTTTAGAAATCTGAAATATTTATTAAAAATATTAATTTCGTATTTTTTTCGAGAAATATTAAATATTGTAGAAGTATTTTCATATACATTTTTTTGAAATATTTTGCACCAAATTTTTTGAAATACGAAATATTTGTTCATTTGTTTTCAGAAATATGAAATACTTTGACCTCCTCTAAACAGGCTTCATTTGTTAATATGAATAGAAAACGACATCAAATACTATACTTGACTTTATTATACTTCGCAACAATTTGATATTAAAAAAGAGTTAAACCCCCACTTAATTTCACAACACCAATATGCAATATAAAACACAATCTTCCGAGATATATACATGTTAAAATAATTACAAGTACCTAACAACCCATCATTTACAAGTCTGAGTTAAAAAAAGTAAAGACTGAGGAGGAGCCTGCAAAACACAGGCAAATTTTGTAACAATTGTGAAATTGACACACGAATGTTGAAGGAATTATCCGCTGAAAACAATGAGAAACCATCTCAACTGGAGAATGTAAACAAACGAAGCCATGGAGAGTTTCAGAAGAGATGTTTACATTTTCAAGTTGAAAGAGTTTTGCTTTGTTTTTGACGATTAATCGCTTTGAAATTGGTGTGTCAATTTCACTATTGTTATAAAAGTTGCCTCTGTTAAACTTGTATGGAACAGCATTAACTACTGCTGATTGTCGCAGCCAGTGCAAATCACGATTGTTTTAATTGCCAAAGGAACAGGCTGGTAGTAAAGGTCTAATATGGGCTTGGGTTTGGCCTTGCATAACTACGACGATTGTAATCAAGTCTAAAAAAGGCGCGCTCAGTCCAAAGGCAGCAAAATTTATCGGCCCCAGGTCCCTGCTTTTTGAATTTTGGCGGAAACAGTTTTCTGTCGCCATCTTCCCTTATACTTTGCTGTCGCCATCCTCATTAAATACATGTTTTCATTATTTTTTCAAATTTTAACAATACTGAAATACGTCATACAATACATACAATACAATAAAAACTCTCAACATTGCCTTTATAACTATGCTTAATGCTTCTTACTGCCCTTTGTTTTGTCACCAAGAACAAACCTTCATATTTTAGTTCAGCATAAACTAGTTACCATCACAGATTTGAGCGGCGTTTTATTTCAAAATAGGCCCTGCCCGCCGAGTCATTTTATGATAAACAAAAATGAGAATGGATAATGCTTCGATTTCTGGCACGATATTGTATTATTCAAAACTGATTGTAAAGATAAAAAAGGAAAACGAAGAACTTATCTTTTTGCAACTTGCTTTCCCCGAATTCTTTTCCTTCGTTGGCGTTTGCAAGCGATCTTCCAACGCATGCGCGCTAATCCATGTAGGCTGCTCCTCCGAAACAGCGATTTAACGCGGCTCATTAAACAAGACACATCACAGCTACTTGGTTCCCAGTTCTCAAATCGAACGTTATTAACCTTAACTTTAAATTAACCTTAAATCGATAGCATGTCATTTCCCTCTGCTATTAGCAAATCAAGTACCTGTTCGTCATCTTCCGTAAACCCCATTGTTGCATGGCCACTCAGCAGCTCGAAAAGTTCCATGTCACTCATTGTACCAACTTGGTCAGCTTGTAACTCTATGTTAAACACAAATTTGTCATAACGAAAAGTAGAAAAATCATATAACTAATCATACATTATTAATACATTAATAAATACACTTAAGAAAGATAACGATGTTCATTCACTTCGTTCTGAAAAACAAGGGCTCCCAAGTTCCCAAAACTGAAAAAACATAAATCAATGAATCTAAAAAAAAACTCAAATAACCTCTTGAAGGCAATTCTGGATTTTGTTCTCGATAAATAGCTATGTTAAGTTCGTCACATCAAGAACCGGAAAACATTAATTGACAAAACAACACTGTTTTCGCAAATCTATCACATTACTATTTTGAATACAATCCCCCAACGTAGGGAATTTCATTTTTGCTTTCTTGAGGTAAGCAAGTAAAGCAACAACAGGCTACTCATTTGCAGAGCTGCTATGGAGGAGCCTAATTTATTTTATATTTGCTTTTTTGTGTGTGTTGAAGAGGCTTGATACCTTGCTTGATAAAGTTAGATATTAAAGTACGGGTTTGAATTCGGTCACAGGGAAACAGGAGGTGACCGAATTCAAACCACGAAATGTAAGACAAGTAGAATGAAAAAAACAAAAGTGGGAATAAATACAAACGTAACCGAATCCAAACCACGGAATGTAGAACAAGTACAATGAAAAAAACAGAAGAGGGAATAAATACAAATTTTACTTTTCCTAAAGTCCGTGATTAAAGCTGGAACTCTTCTAGAAAATAAGGGCAGATTTTGTAGCAATAGTGAAATTGACAAGCCAATTTCAATGCGATTAGCCAACGAAAACAAAGGGAATTCTCTCAAACATTTGTTTTGATTTTCTGATTGAGAGAATTATCTTTGTATTGAATGGCTAATCGTTTTGAAATTGGCGTGTCGATTTTACTATCATTACAAAATCTTCCACGATAGTTTTGCAAATGTGTAGCCTTTTTGGGACAGCAGGTACAGAAATTGTTGATGAATTGTGCTAACTCACCGTTTTGCCAATGGTCTGATGAAGCAGACCCTGAATGGCTGTCACCAGATGTAGAATGAGCATGTTGCCGAAAACCTACGAGAGAGGGTGCCAATTGGTCAGTAGAAATAAATTCTTGTTGAATCGAAGATTCAACGACATAATTTTGCTCCTGCGAAATTTGATTTTGACGTTGTTGCAGTTGTATTTGTTGAAGCTGTTGTTCTTGTTCATGGTGTTGTTGTTGAACCTGTTCCGTTTGAGTTTGTTGCAACGCTTGTAGTTGTTGTTGTTGAAGTCGTATTATATTCATTCTCTGCGCCTGCAAAAGTATTTTAAGACTTTCATGCCCGTATTCATTTCCAAATAACTGGCAAGTCCTATCCAAGTTTCATTTTAGCAGGGGGTACGCATTCAAACCAACTTAATTCAAAAGATAAAGTTACGTTGAATTACTGTATATGAAATTATTATAAAGTTCTGTCTGCATTTACCTCCTAAAAATACGACTTTTTGCTTTGTATATCAATGGACCATCCGGTCCTTCCAGGGGTGAAAGGGTTAAAGTATTATAAAAGTACTCTTCAGTCAAATTAATATTCATATAAATTAGTGCACAGTTACATTTCACGATGTACAGTGTACGGAGAGGTGATTATTTATGATATCGGTAGGGGAAATCTGAGATCAGAAAAATAACAAAATTGACAATAAGCCAACAAAATTTTATTAGTATTGCTTATTTATGTATCGAACCGCGTATGAAATCAAACCAAACATTAAATAGTGTAAAATATTCTTGTGAGCATATTTTCAGGCAAATGATTTAATTTACAGCATTATTTATGTTCGAGAAGTACCAGTCGTTTGGCATAGGGTGGTAGTAGAGAAAATGAAAAAACGCGCAAGTAAAATGCAAATAACCACAAAAAGACCAGAAGATGCAGCGCCTAGTGCTAGCAAACACGTATGTAAAATTTATCAGTCTATCCATGTGCGAAAAATCTTGAATTTCAGCGAAAGTATATTTTTGTCGCGAAGAAAAAACGAGTGTTGTTTTCTCCACTGCTAGACCCTCCCTCCGCCATGAGCAGAAAATGAAAGCATGAAATAGTGCGCTCTGAT
>JAYJMH010069069.1:0-11302 GCA_036873815.1 Phacellophora camtschatica | reverse complement strand
TTTTTTTCAAAATTGTAACAATGCGATTTTTTATTAATCTTCGAGAAAAAGGGCCCTTTAATCTATTTTTTGGGACTAACATGAACTTTTTAAAAAAAAATTCGTGATAATAGAAGGGCACCTTTCAATTTTATCGGAGTATAAAAAGGGCACTTTTCAATTTTTCACCTGAAAAAGGGCACTTTTTCAATTTTGAGGGCACTTTTTCCATGTTTGCAAAAAAGTGAGGGGGCACGTGCCCCTAGTGCCCTCCCGGTTCCTACGTCTATGTACGCAATAAAACTAAAAATAGAGGAATTCTGCTGCTGGATTCTGCCTTTGTGGCTTTGAGATTGCTTACCCTAAAATATAGGTCAGGGACTACTTTTTATATTTTGGTAATCCCTTAAATAAAAGGGCAAGTAAAACAAAGTTCTTGAAACTAACGCTCCTCCACAGCAGTCTTGCAAACGAGCAAACCGTTTTTTGGGCCTCAAGATAAAATATATGCAATTTAATATATTTTTTGTCAAAAATAACGCATATCAATGAATGCATGTAATCTTTGTTTTTCATATATCGACACATATTGTCTTTTGTGCAACATTATGCTACAAGATATGAAAATTGACAAAAAATATCACTTTACATTTTTACTGAAAGCCACAAGTAATTTTAAAATAAAATAAAGCATTCAATACATTTTAGAAGCCCCTAAAAATTGACCAAAGTTGCATTTTGTACAATATTTTATACTCCATATTTTATAGAAACAAATAAAATTCTGATGCAAATAAATATGATATTTCTGCCAGGGCTAGGCAACGATTCCTTATCACACAAAAACTTCGATGTCTGACGATTTATCAGTATCAGTATCAGTGTCTGACGATTTATCAGCACTGCATTTCCTGTTGGACAAGTAGAAACTAAAACCTTTAGACTGAAAAAAAGGCTGGGGACATCCATAAAGTACATATGCAATGTTTTTGTCGTTTTTACCCCTTCCCTTCTACCCAAAAGAGGAAAGAAAGAGCTAACAATAACAAAGGATTTCAATTTCCCTCCCCTCAGTGCATACGCAGTAAATAGAAGAACTGGAAACATTTTAACAGAAAAAATACCCCAATAAGTTATTGAAAGATTTACCAACTGTTGCCCACTTTATCTTAATTTTTCCACAATCCACCGGGAGACATGTTATACTTGGATCACTCCATTTTCCCAGGATGCATTTTAGTGACTTGCTTTCATTCGGGAGATATCCCCTGCCACATTTTACTTTACATTCACCGCCGTCGTTTGAACCTAAAAGAGCAAATAAGATTTCAGGCTTCAACACAGAGCGCTTTTCAGATAGTTATAAATACTGTGAATATCATAACTATTTTTAAAATATTAAAACATTAAATGCGGAATGAAATATAAGGTGTTTTTGAAGTCAATCCTATTTTCGGGAGTCTTCTTTTCGGAGTTCATGCTCTTTTAAGTCAACATTCTGAAAACGGTAGACCTGGATTGTCTCCAGAACTGCTCCTGAAAGCAGAAGGATACCGAGAATTTAAAGTTGCCAGGAAACTTGCCACTGATGCTAGAAGATATGGCAAATTGTCGTACCTGATAACTGGTATTTCAAGAAAATTTCAAGAAAATTTTGGGTTTTCAGAATTCTAGTTCTTTTAATCTTTTGGATTCTGCTTTCGGAAAATTACCGTTTTCATAATATAGATGGTTTAGAATTCTGATTTGTTTCGGCTGGAATTTGTTAAAAATTGAGAGAAATAAAAAGACTAAAATCATATATTGAAAATTCCGCTGGACTATTAGGACAGGAGTTTCCGGGACAAAAAATCGTGGGTGAGAATACCCGCCTTTTTTCTTTAAAAGCAAGCATAATATTAAACATTTGTTAATTAGCATAATAAAAATCAGATTTTTGCTCACAGTTTAATTTGTGATTTAATTTATTTGAAGAAAAGCCAGTCAGATTTTCATCTTTTAAAGACAAGAATAAAACTTTTAGTTGGAAAGCTCTGTGCTATCTATACCTGTACACTTAATCTATGCCTTCTCTACAACCAAACGCTTGCAAGAAGGTACCTTACAATTGTACGAGTGACAGGTATGGGTTCTTGGGTTGTAAAGCTCCTTCGCAGCAACATCACACTTACTTGCGACAGCTGGGTTGAATTTTGTAGAGGACTGCAGAGCAATTGATGAAATTGTAATTTCCTCAAAAGAATAACTGATTTTGACTGCCTTTGATCTAAAATACGGTTTAGTCATGTCATGTAGAACATGCGCAGTGATGGGATGTTGCTTGCAATCTACTTGAATTTTGTCTGCTCCGAAGCTATGGGGTTGCATTTTTGTGTCAAGAAGCTCAATTTTCATAGTCTGCTGTTTTCCAAACCCTCGGTCTGACCACCCATCTGATGAAATGTAGACAACAACGGCCGATGCGACCACGGCTTTTGCGAAGCTTGCTTTGATCCAATAGTCTTCTGAATGAGGTTTACAGGGTTGCCAAGACTTCTTTTCGACGGTAACATAGTGAACACACTTCTATTTAAAATAAACGATTCGTTTAAGAACACAAGAAGACCTGGCTGTAATATTTAATAAATAATTTTGTAATGCTCTTTAAAGCTTTAGGTATTATTCTTTTAAATCACAAATTGATTTCTCTTAAGAGGCTCAAATCCTTTGAGAAATATTGGAAGGAAACTATCAACAATGGCCGGAAAATCTCACTTTGCAGAGCTGTACCTCAAAATCAATAGGAATCAATACAAATCTCGAATTGTATACAAAACGACGCCCAAACTGCAAACGTACACTTTGTGTAGTGGTATGTACATCCTAATATATGGGCACGGGTATGTGCCACCAATAAGGATGGGTTTGATGGCAATAAATTCCCTAAACATGGCTATGATTTTTAGCAAAAATGCTTTAATACTGGGTTAGATAGGACTTACAAGATCACGTGGGGGTGGACCTGCCAGAATGTCATATCTCTTTGAAGGGCACTTATGTTTTTGATTCCCTGTGGCACTTATTGCCCACTGTTGATGAAATCCATCTGCAACATAAAATCCACAATCGACAGTGCTGATTTTCCTTTCAAATTCTTCGCAGATGCCATCTCCTTCGTATTTATAGCAAATACTTGGCTGCCCTTTGCACTTAAACACGTCTTCCATCTTACATTGTAAGCTACACCCGTCTCCGTTTCTAGAATTTCCGTCATCGCATTCTTCTCCAAGTCGCTTCTCGACTATTCCATCACCGCAGAATCCATTTTTTGGGGAAAACTTTAGCGGTGAAGACGGGGGGCTGACAATTCCATTGACTTCCGTTTGGATTTGATATTCATAGGAAAGACCTTCGTTAATCTCTCTGAAATAAAAATGACAAAAATCAATTGGTTATACTGCAAGTTTGTTGGTAATGGTTTGTCCAAGAAAATGAACTTGATCGCTTTTAGTAAGAGCAGTTAGTTCCAATCTGCAACTGGTGTTTCTTATTTTCCTCCATTTTAGCCTCAAGTATTAGGTTTTTAATTTTTTTCAGCAGTCTTGACATATAAACATGCTTGAAGGAAAGTGTGTAACAAAATGTAGAATTTTGTAGAGTTACGTTGATCAGTAGAGTGCACGAACTAAATATGACATTTAACTAATTATCTGTTGTGATTTATCGATAAATTATTATATGTTTGTTAACCTTATATTTTGTTTTTGAATCAGTGTCTGAGCTGTTTTGTATTTATTTTTAGCAAATTTCAGCTGAAAATTTTGTAGATGCTGTTTTATTTAATTGCATGCTAAATTATTTGGTCCATGAGCAGTTAGCAAATTTAGAAACATCGAAACAATAGTAACTGTTCAAATTAAAAAAATTGTAAGGAATCTTTTAGGGTCAAACTAGTTTTTGTTTAGAAAATGTTTTGATTTTACAAATGCTGAAGATGCTCATCCTAAGCTTGTTGGGTCAAATACTTTAATGAACTAATCTCAACTCTTTACACGACTTTGCATAGTTTGCATAACACCACACGATATAATAATAATAAATAGCAGATATGCCTATTTGATTGAGACTATGTTTTAAAAAGAGGTTGTTTAAGCTGTTGGCAGTGTTTAAATTTTGTGGAAGTTTGTTCCATATTTTTGGTCCTAAATATCTGACGGAGCTAAATAACTTTTTTAGCTGAATTTACCTAAGGAATTTTCAATTCATTTGGAAATCAAAAGTCATATTGTAGATACTCTCTTCAAAAAGGCTTTGCATGAAGGGTGGGTTTAAATAATTAAAGAGTTTTGTGTACCTCGAGAGCAAGGTATCTAAGTGAGTGAGTGAGTTATCGTATTTAACATGATTAGCTTGCGAAAATCTTGAGATGACTTGCTTACAGCAAGGGACACTGGCCACACAATTTCAGTTTCAGGCACATACACTTACTATTGATGTGACCACACATCGTGATTCCTATTGCAATTCCCTTTAATTACAGAGAGTTAGCAGTTCTCCTCACATTTTTGCAGCAAGTATGACCTTGGTGGGGTTTGAACCAATGACCTTGCGATCATGAATCAGGCGCTTTAACCACTAGGCCATGCTTGCTAGAAAAATCATTGCATGTGAAGAGTTATTTCATTGCATTTTGTTAGCAACTCTTTATAGGAACTAGTATAGTTAAAATCTAGGAGCCTTAATGCCCTTTCGTTAATTTTTGTCAATTTTATCATTACTCTTTTTATTGCCAAACATCC
Source organism: Phacellophora camtschatica (assembly GCA_036873815.1). NCBI lineage: Eukaryota > Metazoa > Cnidaria > Scyphozoa > Semaeostomeae > Ulmaridae > Phacellophora > Phacellophora camtschatica. The sequence goes on along the minus strand of JAYJMH010069069.1, from coordinate 6,545 downwards.
ATACTAGTGGACAGTAATTAAATGGAATAGAATAAAAGTATTAGTGATAATCATTCTTTCTTTTACGTTCATATTAGTGGCTAATCTTTTTAATGCATTTAGTTGCCTTGCTGCTTTTTGTATAATGTAGTTATGTGATCATCGAATTCTAAATTATTGTCTATTGTGACTGATACCCAACAGAATAACTTCATTTGAAATAGCAATGTTAAGAGTGTCTGTTAGTTGAAAAGATTTATATTTTTCAATGTTTTTTCCAATAAGCATTGATTGGAATTTTACCTGTCATTTTATTTTCTGAAAACAATTCTAAACAGGTAATGGTATTTGTCTGAATTTGATGATTTATATTTTGTATTTCTTTTGCTGTAAATACTGTGTTGTCATCTGCAAAGTTCTTTAGGAAAATTTTGAACAGGATTGGACAAAGCATAGATCCTTGGGGATCCCAATTTGTTAACAATTTCCATGAGCTGTAATAACCACCTATCTTTCTCTTTGTTGTCTCTTAGATAAATTGTTTTGTATCAGTTTAAGAACATTTGTTGTTGAACTTTAAGCATTCAGTTTTGCAAGAAGTGGGTTTTTAGAAAGCGTATCAAAGTCTTCGAAAGGTCCACGAAGACTGCTCATACCTTTCGTGAGTTGTCCGAAACTTCCTTCTAATCCTCTGTTAGTTTAACTAGTGCATGTTATGATGAGAATCGTTTACGGTATGCAAACAGGTAAACGGAGAATTTACTCTCTATGAATGGTTCAATCTGTTTTTCAATAATATTAAATAATTTTAAATAATTTTTTCAAATATTTTTGAGAATTTTGTTAAAAATTTATGGGTCTACAATTTTGTTTCTCATAAGGATTGTTCTTTTGTAAAATAGAACTAACAATAGCTGATTTTAAAGAAAATAGAAAATTCCTTGACCTATGCATTTATTTATGATTTTAGTTAAAGGTTCGCTAATTGTATATGAGCTTAGTATTAGGTATTTAGCATTTACGAAATCATGGCCAAAAGCCTTTTCACATTTTGGTTTCTTTATTTTTTTCTACTATATTACAATCATTTTTTTATTGTTTTTATTCTTTTGTGTGTTTTGAATGAGTTTACGATATCTGAGGGTGTCTTTGTTGATTGATTTTCAGAGTCCGTATTACTTTTTCCAACGCTAATTAAAAATTTTCCTGAGTGAAACACAGTGATTTATCTGTTTTTAGTATATTAACCAATCTTCTTTATCTTAATCTTTTTTCAATTTTTTTTTATCTTAATTTTGATCTTAACATTATAGCTTTTCTAAATCGACTATTTAAAGGAATATGATTTGCTCAAGTTACTCAAGGACATAATGATAAAGTATTTAAATAAATATGCAAATTAAATCTTGGAAAATTATTTTGTACTCAAAACCTTCCCTATGAAGCGGTTACTGCATCCTCGATGCCAGAGTTTGAGAGATTTTATAATTTTATGATTCATATAATATTTTTACAACTGTGTGTTTGAATAATGCATATCTTTCCAGGGTTTCATGCGCCTCGTAGCCTGCGTGCAGATTCTAAGAAAGTTTTGAGTTTACGCGTAGGCTAGCGCCCCTTTCCCTTCTTCCCATATAACATATACTATTATCATTATTATTTTTATTATACGTGGGGGCCAGAAACATGCATACCACATAACACAAAGAGCCACAAGGATGTTACAGTAAATCTCCGCTATCAAGAAAATGCAAATTAAGAAACTCAAGGCTCAAAATCTTTAGGAGAACAATATAAAAACAATACGATGATTTGATTAACAATGATAACCAGTGATACTCAGATACTAAAGCCAAATACCCAGTTTCTTAACAGCAGGGATCTCCTGTGTTACATAGTCATTGACTATTGTTCCATATAAAAATTGGCGTGGCTTGCAAAATTCCACCCGCTTACACTCCTCTGCAAAGTCAGCAAATATTTTTAGTCACGACAAACAATTTATTTGCGTTCAAACTCGCCCCTTCTGAACAGATAAATAAATATTTGTGTTCTCAGTAAGTCCGAGCAATTGTCAGTTGCACTTACTGCATTTCATATTCTCAAATTTAATTAACTACATAGAAATATTTTATGGAAGATGTAAAATCATTTAAAAAAAAATATCTGCTTCACAAATTGTTCTTTTTAAAATATGATCTTTGCCAAAAAGGTAACATTTCTAGCCCCTACCATTGCCTATAGCAATAGTAATAATATCATTATTTAGATTACATTACTTACGTATCCGTGAACCTCGTGTTTGATACTTTTCTTGGATGTTCTGATTGGAAAGGAGGCTCTCTGTTGACAATATATTCAATGGTAGGACAAGCAACACAATGCTTATCATTTTCTTTAGAAATAAGCTCCACTGCATCAATTCCTATTTTTTTATTAGACAGTCTAATACGGACGATTTTTGTCAGCTTGTTGGTAACTATTTGTCGAGTGTACGGTGTGTCGCATTGGGCGTATGCAGAACCTGAAAGAAACAAATTAATTTTCAATACCATGAAAACGTTTTAGACTGAAATATTGCGTACAACAAAATAGGACAAATACATTTCGAACAGTGTTGGCAAAGCTGTCGCAAATTTTCATTTTCTTAGTTAATCAAGCAAATCTTCTTTGGAAAAGGATATTAAATGCCCAGTTTTCTAAATTACGAAACAAATTAACCATCTAGAATAAGTTTAATTTAAAATACCAGTTATGCTAACTTATATCTCCTCGTTTATATGGTTTTAGGCATTTATATTTTGATCTATTTTTCAAAACTATCAACTTGGGCCTAATTAGCTTTGTACTGGCTTTATTGTGTACCGGTTGAAAAATCACCGAAATTGACCAAAGCTCTTTTTTCCCTTCACGTACAAGAAATGGTAAAATTTCAAATATTAAACTAGAGCATTAAAAACAATGTAATCTTATCTGTTTAAAGGGTACTTGGTTTTAATGCATGGTATACGTTGTGATAAAAAATCAATGAATCATTTTATTGCAGGTAGCCATAATTTCATATGATTACAAATGTTACAAATATGATGCACAAATAAATGTCTTTTCCTCTATTGAATGCTTTAAAATACATTTTGATTTAACTCTAATTTGGTTGGAGGGGAAAATTTGCTCCTTGTCCAATAATTAAATATTCAGTTGATTCCTTGCGAGTAACCTAGACAAGACATACTGTAATCAAATAAAAACCATAGTCCTTCCATCTGAACTCAACAAAATACATATTTATAATGAATACTGCAATGAAATCAACTTTTGGAGGTTTTTGAAGCGTCTAAACTTTCTTATGATTCATCCAGCACACATTAACTACATATTAACGAATTGTAACATTTTACTCTAACTTGCAAATAAATTGATAATAATAATGATATTATAATAATGATACTTTACCTAATGAGGTAATGCTTTTGTCAACATGCAACAGCTCAATTTCAAATATGTCTCTGTAAAGATTGTACGTCACCCAGATTTTAATCTCATTTGGAACAACAACTTCATTAAATTGCAAATCTATAAACATTGCTTCGTCTGTTTTTACCAATTCTGGAAGCCAGATAAAACCATCTTGGTAGCATTCTTTGGCATCGGGTGGGCCAGTGGCTTGATGCGGTGCTAAAGATTTTTTATGCCATGCTTTAATGGATGCATTTGCAGTTGCCGCAAATTGACGAAGGCGTTTTTCCATCATGTTGCATTGATTGCAGTTTTTCATTGCGTAGTCATACCCTACACCAAGAGGAGTTAGCCATTCAAATGTTAAAGTTCCTCTTTCATAAGAGAGAATGGTGGGTTTTATTGGAATAGGAGATGGTTCCAGCACTAAGCTCCAGCTCTGGTATGTAAAATCGATATAACAATGCATGCGTGCAACTTGATCCTTTGTGAAATGGTCTGCGCAATTCTCATGGCTGTATCCCATATAGTTTGTGTAAGGCGTGTTTGTGAATTTTCCTATTCCGCAAAAGCTTCCTTTCGGTTCAGCGCATTTTTCATGTTTCGGAGTGGGATTTGTATCTGCACATAGGTCTCCAAGTTCCATTGACGCATGCGTTTCAAAGCAAGAGTCTCCGCATTGAATTTCTGTGACACCTCGATGCACGTGCCATAAGCCTAAGCTATGCCCTATCTCATGAATTAGGTCACCAAGGCCTTCCTCCGTGCCGAATCGATCTGAGTTAAGAACTATACCACCTTCTATACCCATAGAGAATTTGTCCCATGGAAAAACAGCTTCTCCATAAATTTCCTGGGCCCATTTTCCAACATAAACATTGAGGTATTTCTTATTATCAAGATTAATGGCCGCTTTTAGCTCTGGTATCGTCATGTAGGCTCTGTTTCGAGATTTTGGATCAAAACATGTTCTTGATGTGTCTGTAATTTTTGGATTGCAGCAGTCCCCTCCGTCCCAACGATTGTACCACGTGTTACAACCCAAATCGCATTTACCGTTTCGTATCAGTGACTTTCCGCATTTACGGCAATTTGAGCCTAAGCAATTTGATCTGGCAAAATTGCAGTCGCCACCATCATATCCCGTTGATTTGAGATTGCATTCCTTTCGGCAACGACCATCGCCGATACTTGTAGGATCACACTCTACAGATAAAATGTGTTTGTTTTTCAGAGACGAATTTTGCACTTTAATTACAGTCAATTCCCATGTTATGTTATATTTTGAGAAAACTTCGTTCAATCTTCTATGTTGCTTCTTAGTTTGCTCAGTAGTAATTAGTAGATTCTTTCCGTCGTCATCTGCGACATTGATTAGCCTATACCTCAAAATCTTATCGCGACGGAGGAATTTATTCTTTTTGTAACCTCGTACGATATCTGGATTGTCACAAACTGTTGTACCACAGAGCGGCTTTCGCACTTCGATGTGATGTAGGTGATTTGGCACTGATGATACTATCAACTCCGGAGCCGAAACTGTCACTGGCGCATACGAAGAATACAAGTTATCTGCCGTTGGTCTGTCAAACTTTTCATTTAATTGTAATTCTTTCCTATTTGAAATGAGCACCGTTTTAAACATGTCTTTTATGATAGAACGATGACTCTTTGCAATATTCCACACCCGTAAATTATCGATAGTTCCCCGAAAGAAACGCGATTTTTGTGAATCGCCTCCTAGCTCAAGAACTTCGCATTTGCTGAGCGGTGTTGCTGAGATTGGACTAATGTTTTTGTGACTGACAGCAACTTGTGCTTGATTAATAAACAGTTTTAACGACGAGCCGTTGAATACTACAGCTATGTGTACCCAAAGACCTGGTCTATAACTCTCGTGTGCTAGTATCTGATATGGTTCTTTGATCCTATGTGTTTTCAAAGAAAAATAAAATCTGACATCACGTCCTTGTCGATTTTCTTTCAACCCAAAGTGCCATATTTTTGACTCTTCACCTTTCATACATCGATTTTGGTAATTCAATATTGTTACCTTGGACGATTGTCCCCCTTCTGGTTTTACCCATAATTCGATTGTGAATTTGTTGTTGTAAATACCATTTGTCCGAAAGCGAACTATTTCCTCCCCCGAAAAAAAAGCTGCATGCCCGACAGGTTGAAGCAGTGTGTTGTGATTAATCAGACCTCCAAGCACTTCTAAGTCGTCTCGACGAACACGACGCGATGAAGACTCGCATCTATGTCTGAAAGTTTCTACTGACAAAATACAAAAATCACACGACAACAGGAACAAGACAAATATAAATCCACTGCAAGGCATAGTTGCGTTGATTTTATAACGTCAAAGAATACATTTCTTCACCTTTTCTTTGTAGAGTAATGTTTTCTATATGCTTCTTTCTGCTTCTTGATTATAATTTAATTTCTTGGTACTTTTACAAATCAATTGAAATCCTTTAATTTTCTGTTCTCGATGAAACACCTGTAACAAAGAATTCGTCATTAGTTTTGAAATTTCTTTCACTTGCACTTCAACTCTCTCGTGGCTGATACCTTTCCTGCATTTTCTATCACCGGATATGAGTGGGGTTTTCGAAATAAAAAACAAATTATCTGATCACGTGATTGCGGCATTGAAATTGCTAAACACTATTGTTCCTGGTGATATCAAGAATACAACAGGCACTAATTTGCACCTCGTGAATTCGAATGATGATGCAATCGAACGATGGATGTAATTCATTGCATTCAATCAAGTTGAATGCTCCTGGAAAATTCTCTTTTACATTTGAAACTTATTTAATTCGCACCAAAGTTAATAGTTATTATTGTTATTACTTGCCCAAATTGTTATTACAAACTGCTGCTTGTTTGCTCTCCACCCCAGCAACGTAAAGTCTGTACGCAGGCTAGTAATTCCAATACAAGAAACATTTTTTGACTTTTTTTCCATTTAATTATAAATATTAATGATAATAATGAGCGACGTTTCGATGTCATCTTAACATCATCTTCAAGCTAAATGAAATAAAAGACGTTGTTTGTATATATAGAAAAATAAACAATAGAAAGATTTTTTATCACGTGAT
>JAYJMH010069058.1:0-11305 GCA_036873815.1 Phacellophora camtschatica | reverse complement strand
TTCACAAAAACGGGGCAATGTGAACACCTGTGAACAAACAAAAACGGATACTTTTCCCTCCGTTTTTGATATCAAGCAGAGCAATGTGAACACCCAAAAACGGGTACTTTTCTGTGAACGGGGCCTCAAAGTGTAGTAATTGGATGGAAATTACCATTACAAACATTTTTAAACTAACAAAAACACCCTATGAATCGAGAAAGGAAAAGCATCAAAGAAAAAACCAAACACTATCAATCATGTATGGAAAAGATTCAGTATCTTATAATTATAAGTGTAGCGAACTATGGAATGTACTTTCCAATGAACTAAAGATGGCAGAAAGCCAAAAAATCACATGTCGTTAGACTGCAAAAATGCTCCAGCCTTCTCTCCCTTTTTATTGGTTAATTTAAGCAATACCATTGTGAAGAATTGAGCAAACAAAATTATTTTTCTTAAATTTAGTTTCCACTGTTTAGAAAAGTTTTCAAAACATAACGAAAATTAATTGTATTTTAACCTTCCATGTTATGTACATAAAATTCAATTTCATTTCTTTAATTACTCATCCCAGACAACTCATTATTTTTATTTTTGAAATGAAAGACTCACTTTTTTAGAAATCGTTAATGAAATACGCTTTATTAATTTATGAAACTTTAATTTTTTGTAAAGGCTAAATAAAAATATTAGATTTTTATATAATATATCACAGTACATTGGGATAAAAATAACTTCATCTGTGAAACACGGGCCACCATAAATAAACGGTGTAAAAGACTCAAATTGTTCACTTAGTCTTTTTGGCGCATATCATCTGAACCGCCAAAAGTTCTCATCACGTGATAAAAAATCTTTCTATTGTTTATTTTTCTATATATACAAATAACGTCTTTTATTTCATTTAGCTTGAAAATGATGTTAAGATGACATCGAAACGGCGCTCATTATTATCGTTAATATTTATAATTAAATGTTACAAAAATAAAATTCTTATTCGAAGTTTTTTTTATTTCCTTTATTTAAATTTGGCAGTTGAAAATAGCTAACGGTTAATTAATACCAACGTTCTAAACATAACCACAACAGTTATTAAAATACAAGTTTCTATAAGACTCTAATTTTCTATCTATCTAATGTAACCAAGATTTTGGACATATGGAATACACAGCCTACATGAGCAAGCAAATAAAGTGATGTTTTTGATTTTTGTTTGAAAGATTTTTGGCTTTCTGTCATCTTTAGTTGAGTAGGTACTAGGTAGTACATTCCATAGGTCCATTTTGAAAATGTGCTTCACAATAGTATTGTGTAAAATAACCAATAAAAAGGGGCGAGAGGTTTGGAGCACTTTTGCAGTCTAAAGACATGTAAAAAAATCTTTCAAGTAAATAGTTTAAAAATCACTTCATTTGCTTGCTCACGTAAGCTTTGCATTCCATATGTCTATAATCTCGGTTACATTAAATGTATATTTTCCATCTTATCATAACTTGTATTAGAGTAGTTTTTGTAGTTTGTTTTTCAACCTTGGTTTCAATTAGCTGTTTTAGCTACATTTTATACCAAATTTAAATAAAGAAATTAAAGAAATGAAGGAAGAACGACTTCATATTATTGTATGTTGGAATGAAATTATTCTACAAAATAGGTCTACGGTATGTTATAAAACGTTGACGCAATTTTGTTTTGCAGAATGGATAAACCTGAACTTTTTTCTAAATGTGTTTTAGCCGCAGTACCCCCAGAGTGAGTGAATAAAGTTGTGGTAGGTGTTTTAATTGAATCAATATTTGATAATATTTGATACAGTTATTATTTCTTCTTAATTATTTCTTCGCTTGCAACTGTAAACAATCTCCATGGTCTAGAAATTTGTGACTTTCGTTCGATTCTCATTCTGCATTTTAACGCAGCTACATGTAAATTTGCGTTGTTATGTATGCGCTTGTTGACATGGAACTTTTTACCGTCATGCATTGCGTAAAATAGCGGTCCGCCATCTTTAGCGCAATCGTCTATTGCGTTAGTGCTATTTAAAAATTTACTTTTGCGGAGGAGGAAGTTTTTCTACTTTGGAGGATGATGTTAAGTCTGCGGGGGAGTATCGGTGGGAAAAATGCAACTTTCACGAAGGAGGCTAAAATCAAAGAGAAGAAATTTTCCGCGTTGCTCCCTGTTGAGATAACCAAAGCTAAATCAACAATGAAAGGTTTCAAGGAGTTTAGACTTCTTGCCCCAAGTCTATTTCGTGCCAAATCACAAATTTATATTTCTTACTCAATTCGCTGAGTACATTCATAGCATTCCCTCGATATGGCATTCCCTCGATATGGCATTCCCTCGATATATTGAGTAAGAAATATAAATTTGTGGTTTGACACGAAATAGACTTGGGACAAGTCTACAAGGAGTTTGAGTTGGAGAGGTTTAACTATAACTTCAAAAACATTTGGGTTGAAACTTCCAGACTGTAAAAGACAAAATACAAAGTCATCAAGGTAAGCCGTGCCCAAACAGCGTTAAATTGTTGTACAAACTATAACGATTTATATATAAGATCTTTATTTTATATACATCGACCAATCAATCCACTCAGCTGAACATTTTTGTAGCAATTGTTTGTGACGTTGCCAAACGGATAAAAATAACATTAACAGCAATTTTTATGAAACAGCGAAAATATAAATTCAAAAGATACATCATATTGCAGGAGGTTTAATCAAACCTTGAAAACCAAGCAAATTCAAGAAATGACTGATATACAAATATCTAAAATAAAAATCATATCCAGTTATCCAGTTTGCATTTACTCTGCGGCAGAGTGCCCCCCCAAAAAGGACCACACCACGTTCACAAGGATGCTGTGAAGGAGCCTAATAATTTATTTTTTTGTTTCTACATGATTGTTATAGAAGAAGAGTCAATGTATAACTCGGTGTATTGCGTGGCAAAATCGACTGAATAACCATCGAGTTACACCAAATGTTGTTTTCTATTGAATACAATCAGCAACAGAAATACAGAATCTAAAGCTTATCCACAATATCTTTGCAAATGTGGAACATATTTGGGGGCACCTGGTGTGAAAATATTATTTTGCGTTGTTTTTCAATGCGCTATATTACTCATGCAGCAAAAAGTTAAAATATTGATCACTAACCTCATACATCACCATCAGATCAGTTATCAACGAGAAGCACCCTGACAGCCTCGTTTACTCTAAGACCAGACCGTTCACCTCTAACCAAAAGAAAAATGGTGGCAGTGGCTCCAGGTTTGAGATATTTAAATGGCTTAAGTGTTATTATGATGAAGCCCATCCTTCCTCGCCTTCCAAGAACACGACTTTTCATCACTTTTACATTCCCAGAGTCAGAGAAAGACTTGATCTTGAAGTATTCTGTCGGTCCATTGTTATGAATTCCAAAGAGCAGCAGAAATCGCGTTCCAGGCAAAGCTGTAAAGTGGTTCTGACCGTACAACACTCTTACTAACAACTGTTTGGCTTCATCTTCCTTCTTTGACATCCGTGTGAACTTATTTCCCCCAATTGTCTTTCCTTCAAATATTAATTTGTATTTACCTTCAGGTGGCATAAACGTGGCTTCAAAATGAGTTCCTGATGCACTTAATGGACTTAATTTAATGCCTTTTTGCAACGTGTACCCCTTTGGATCTTCAAGGCGAAGAGTCAATGTTGATAAATTTGTGTGGTGCGCCCCGCCAACAGTGAGATACACTCTTGATTTTTGAACTGAAAAAAAAATTATACAAATTTGGAAATTTTCAATAAATTTAGAAATGATGATTAACCCTGAAAGCTCTTGTTGTTATTTATCAACACCGAAGCTAAAATCAACATAAACAGCTAAACAGCTCTCAATGGATGCACAGTAGAGCCCCGGATGCTTTGAGTAAATTCTCAAAAGAAAGAAAAATTGTTCAAGAAAGGGAGTTTAAATAACCAAATCTAATTAAAAAATTACGCTAATTACCATAAAATTAACTAATACACCATGAAAATTGACCAGAATGGCACATCATGTACATAATTTACTTTTTCAAGTTACATTCACAATTTCTGAACAGAATTTCTAGACTGGAGTTCAATTTTCTGCTGGATAATTTTACCCTAGGAAAATTTTTTGCCAATATAAAATTTTTCTGAAAATTTGAAAAGAAGTTAAATGTTGAAGCAAAATGTAGTTAACTTTAAAAGTAAAATATGCTGTCATTTTAACAATTCTAAACCTCATGAACTATGTGTAAACAACTATCTGAATAGTACTGCTCGCGGTAAGGCAAATCTGTGAATCATTGGGAAATTGAAAGAAACCTTTCACCAAAAATTGAATGCTCCCAGGACTAAACATTTTTGTTGACCTCTTGAGCAGAAATGTCTCAAGAAATAAAAGCAAGTTCCAGAAACTGGAAGCTATCCTAAAAACGTGATAATAGATAATCATGGCTTTGAAATTTTTTTAAATAACTTATTAAATAATGTAATGAAGGGCCACATATCAAAGCTTCGGTGCAAGATCCAGTCCAAGATCCAATCCAATATTTATATAGTATACTTATAACCTGAAGAGGCATTGCACCGGGATTGAGCAGCCGTGCAAAATATCGTTAAAATTAAATTTGTATAGCCCTAGTTAGTCGTCATATTTTTTTTTGTTTTGCGGGGGGGGGGGTGTTCTATTTTACGGGAAATAGGCAATTTTTTGTACGGAAAACGGTAATCAAAGATAAAAAGACACGAAAAACGGAAACTGACGCTAACACGGATACAGAAACTGGTTATTTCAAAGCACGGAGAACGGAAGAAGGCAAAAAATACACACGGAATACGGAAATAGAACTCCATAGGACACCCCCTCCACTTTTGCAATGTTCCTTTTCAAATCGTTCAACGTGACCACACACAATGAAAAACTTACATTTAAGAGGGTACTGAATCGGTGAGGATATTCCATTGTAATGCAGAACATAGTAATAACCAAACTCGATCACACCCTTGCTTTTCACTCTTGCGATGTAATCATACTTCCCAACTGAATCAGAAATGTGCAGCATCCATCTCCCCATCATAGGATTTTCCACTGAATAAACAACACTGCGAGACAGATTTGTCGTAGGGGATACAACATGTTTCTTCGGATCCAAAAGATGGATGAAAGCAGATTTCTCATCTTCTGTTGTTACAGTAACTTGAAGTTTAGAGGCAAATTCGTCGATTTCAAGTGGAAATTGGTTAATTGTGATACCTCTTCTGGGCCTACGCCGGCCATATGTCAACTTCTTTTTCGTAGTATATGTTCTAAAAGCAAAATACGCTTTTTTAAACTTAAAAGATATTTGAAAAGAAACATCTTTGTAAAGAGCTTAAGGGTAAGGTTTTCCATAAATTAAAACAACTAATATGAATTTAACTTATATATATAAACAGAATTTGTCAACAGAGCTTATACATACAATATCGCAGCAAACAGAGAAATAGACAAGTGTCACAAATGTAGCGGATGAATATCAGGCGGAGGAGCGAACTAAACATTTTTGTAATGAGTCTATAGATCACACCCCAACCCCCAATAATTTCAAAGAACATCAAAATTCGGGCAAAATTTAACATATTCCTAAAACAATAGAATTTCCAAACCAAGATAGCAAACCCCCAAAAGTTGGTACTTTACCCCCACCTAACTGTTGCGGGGTTAACTCTCGGGAATGCAATTGACCCACCTATTTTTCTTTAACATTACCATACCTTGACATAGAAATGACACAATAAAACAGAAATAACACCGAACATACCTTGACATAGAAATAATCTGAGTACTGTCCAAACTGTCACTGACGAATTTCGTCAAATTTCGCAATTCAGAATCAGATTTCAACGGAAAAACTTGACCTGAGGTATACTCTGCCAGATCACGGTAACTGTCAATTCCTCGATTTTTATCGCAACCAGCGGATTTCGTAAAGAAATGTATAATGATTCCTGTACTCTGTGCAATAACTTTAGCCATTTTCATATTGGTTGGGGTATCGTCTTTTGCACTGGCATCAGTGATGACGAATAGGGGTGATCCAAACTGTGGTCCAGCATTCAAAGCCTCGAGGATTCCTTGAAAAGCCATTTCGGGGCAATCTCCTCCTCGGTAAGGTATCAATTTTTCAATCTCAGCTATGAAATCAGTTCCTTCCAACTCTGACTTGTATACAACTGGACCATATCCTACAAGAAACAACTTCCAAATTCATATTCTTATATCTTATTTGAAAAATAAGACTTTGACGCTGAGTTTTAGGGGCCAATTACGCACAAAAGTGAAAATTTCGCCCAGGTTGAATTGTAATTACCATATCTGCAAGAATCTTTAGACGCCAGTTGCATATCTTAGTCATGCAACAAAAAGCAACACAAACTGATAATCATCTCAACCTTAACATTATCTCAATCTTAACATCCAAACATTTGGAAAATTACACCCAACTCAGGTTAAGTCTTGGGTTTATCGTGTAAAGGAACCCTTATACATGTAAAAATATTGCTAAGAAACTTTTAAATTCAATAATCAGAATTACTGAAATTGTGTATTGACACCCCTAACCGACACCAAACCCTAAAAATTTAGAACCCTGAATTTTCGGACCTATACACCAAGTTTATAAAGGAGTTGCATTCTTAAATAAAAGAGAAGCAAATCAATACAAGAAAGAACTCCTGGTTTAAAATTAATACCTGGATCATTGAACGGAGACAGTACGAAATCAACTGTGTGTTTTCTCTCCTCTGATATAATTGCCTTCGTTATTGCCTTTGCAGCCTTGATGTCATCAGACATACTTCCCGTTGTATCAATCGCAAATGCTAACGTTTTGCTTCCTTCTCTTGCAACCAGTTCATTGAAATTTTTCGGGCCAAGCTTGTCTTTGAGAGTTTCAAGAAAATGTGCTGCAGCAAATGAAATTGCATCCAACCTTAACGGTAATTTTCTTCCACTAATGTATGACTAAAAATATGAAAATAAAATTAATACAATGATCATTCTAATCAGCGATAAAAAAAACCAATTAAAAAATTTAACACGGGATATCAGATGTTCCATTAGTTAGGAGTATTGTTGCATTGGTAAATTTTGGTTGCCTATAACATCATTTTACTAACATTTCTATGCTATTTCTTAATATTTTACCCAAAAATATAAGATTCCAAATTTCTAGAGCCAAAATTATAATTTTTGATGAAATATTTTCCGATCCAAAAATATATTCATGGAATCATATTACTAGACCCAAAAATATAGGACACGCCTCCCTTACCAACTCAGGCGGTACTGCCTCCCCTTGGCCTTCTTTCAAGCGTAAGACTTCACCTTTAGAAACGTTCCTTGTTAAACAATGCAATATAGGCATGGTTTGGGTGGGGCACATTATTTTCCTTTGTTTTATTCAACCTTCCTCCGGTTAGGCCGGTTTGTGACAGTGGTGCGAGAGTAATGTTTTCCTAACTCTGCTCGTCCTATGTTGGGGTTGAATAAACCCAGCTTAGAAAATGTATGACAGACAAAAAATAATTAAAATAAATTAACAAAACCATTCTGATTGAAATCTTGATTTAATTACGAGTTCTGTGACCTCTTCTTCCATGTATCCATGATGTTTCAAACCTGGCTTTAAAACCATAATTTCCACAGTCACACAGCAAACAATTTCTTGGATTAAGTGATGAAAGAACAAGTCTTTCTATTATTAACACAAAAATCTGAGGTTCGTGTTATGTGCAACTCTTCTCTTGCACTATGGTCACGATTTTGAGATATAAGCGAGCTCAATTGTGATTGTGGGGATTCGATTAAATTAATTAGCTATGTAGCTAGAAGCAACCGAGCAGATACCAAATTGTATCATTATGGCTGCTCCAGACAAAAGTATGCATCAAATCAGGATGGGCATACGTTTTTTTTATAACACTACTGATGAAGGATTATGCCGGATACGTTTAGCGTTTATCTTTATCTTGGTACTATTAGTTTATTTACGAAGATTTTATGTTTTTTGTTGTATTGAAGTTGAACTGGACTGGAGGAAGAAGAGCTGGACTCAATTTATGCATTGCCTGAATGACTTCAAGTTTCACTGTCGGCACAGTAAAAATATATTTCAAGAATCTTTAACCCCCTCCCCTTCGTTAGTATTTAATGAAATTGAGGACACTGTTTAGTATTCTAAAATTTAAAAGAGCGCTAGAAAATTAACGTTACCTTGAAAAACGCATAGAGGGTCCTGGCGAGAGCAGATCTTGCTAAATCAGTGTTTTTAGAATCTGTTGCAAGTTTCATGTATTTGACTAATCTTTTTATGTCAACTGCGTCATCAGGGCTCCTCTGCGCAGCAGCATGTGCTGACGCAACTTCTTTTGTTATCTGAATAGCAGCATCGTAGAATTTGCCTAAAAACGTAAACATAATCATGATAAATGCTAAGAGAGTAATTCAGGAGTTATCCTGAGGAAAATTGCCTATTTTGGGATAAAGGCCTGGCAAACAAAGCAAGCTGACATTTTGGGGGTCCACGAATACCCTCCCAAAAATTGGCTTGCCTTAGGATGACTCTAGGAATAACTGCAACAAATAGTCTGTTTTGGATGATAAAACTTTGGCAAAAAAGTATAGATGCATTACCAAATAACAGTTAAATACAGAAAAATGAACTTCTAATCCGAGACAGCATTAACAAGAGTATGACCATACAAGTACCCTGGATGAGTACCAGACCCCTAACTTAAAAACAATTATCTTCCACTTTTGGAGAGACTCTGGAGATACTCCTCCACAGACATAAATTAGAAAGATCCTCCGCCACAGAGGTAAAAACGCCTTCCTCCGCAGAACTAAATTGACTTTTTTAATAACAATAAAGCAAAAGTGTCGCATTGCTATTGCTCTATGATTTAAATTGGGCCTGTAGTTCGAATTATTAAATTTAAATCAACTTTGATATGGCGTTGAATACGAATAAATTGCACGACGCTTCGAGCATATACCGCAGATGCACGTTTTTTTTATAAGAAACTTTTTACAAGAGACTCACTGGTGAAACCCACGAAAATTTAGAAAACTTTTACTAGTGAATAAAAATATGCTTAGAACTTTTGAAACTTTTAATGAAGGTTACACATTGCTTAATGGAGTGGACATGATGTTAGATGAATGATTCAGTCATCCTGTGCAATACATACCCAGTTTTTGTAATGTTTTTGTTGAAAAAAGAATTCATTAATTCAAAAACGGAATTATTTATAGACAATTAAGAAACTTTTGAGAAACTTTTACGAGTGAAAATTGGTCAAAAAGGGTCGAAAATTAGGAAACTTTCACTAGTGGAGCCTTTGCCAGGTTTCTTATAAAAAACGTGTACTCAAGCATATCTAGTTAAGTAAATTTATTAGTTTGAAGGCAGACTTTTAGTTAAAAGTCTGTTAAAGCAGACATCTCCTCGAACGGGTGGCCGCCAAGTCTGCCAGAAAAACCACATCATATCACCATGTTCGGGAATCATATATCACAATCCAAAAGCCAGATAAAGCCAGATAAGGCCAGATAAAGCCAGCAAATTATGACCTGCTGCACATGCTTTTTAAATGTGCCTTGACACGAAAATGTTAATTATGCTCAATTCATTCAGTTGCAATTCAAAAAAAGAAATCTTCAATTGCTCGCGATTAAAATGTTTGAAACAAGAAATGGCACAAATGCACCATTTATGAATGGTGATTCGCTGAAAGGTCTGCAACTGCAACATACGATCTTGGAAATAAGAATGAATTTTTAACCTAGCAGACACACACTGTGATATATGGAACAAAAAGCCTGTAGTTTCTGATATAAAAAACTGTGCATCATTATCACATAAAACGATGATTGAGAACTGGACGAATAAAATTGCTTCTGCAGGTTATGCAAAAACATTTTTTCTCAAACTGGGCTTTACTTGAGAAAAACTCCAATACAACAAATGATAATTTTACTATTGACTATATTACCATTGATTACTAATTGTAATTTGTATAACCTATTTTAACTTCTACGATTGCAATTTTTCAATTAAAATCTATTTTATTGTTATATTTGCCAGATTTTAAACTGTAACTATTTTCAATTTTATTGTACGTTGGGGTTAATTGACATTTTGTAGGAATTCTAGCCAAACTGTAAAATAACATGATATTATTATGATCAATAGTATTTCTAGTCGTCTAACCATATGGATTCTTTTCAATATGCCAATCGGAATGATTCAGGTAAAAATGCAAAGAGCTACCCCCCTCCCCCCTCCTCTACAAAATTTGGCTACACTATTGCCTAGGAGCAATAGCTTCAGGATAAAATTTTGGACTTTCAGAATTTTTGTTCCTTTAAACTTTTGGATTCATTTTCTCGGAAGCCTACTGTTTTCAGGATTTAAAAGGTTTGGAAGATTTAAAAGAACATTCCCTTAATTGATATTGACTCTAAAAAACGGGACAAAAATTCGTCTTTGATTCGAATATTAAACTTTCAACTTAATAAGTTTGGCCCAAATAAAATGTTTGCCTTCAAACGATAGAATTAACATCGATTGAAGTTGTAGAAATCATAGATCATATAAACTAAAGATAAAACAAAGTAAAAAAAATCCAGTCAGAGCTAAAGATATTTCAGTAATCCTGTGTTCAAAGAAGCCGAGTCAACTGTTAAAAATATTTAGGTACATAAATCTTTTAAAATCCATTCATAATAGCTTTAAAAAGTTTTAAAAAATTAAGAGAAAAATCATAACATTTTAAAACCTTTGAATAGACGACAAAAAGTGACCCAGTGTGCCAGTGTTTCTTGCCAATTTTGTAGAAATTTCAAGAAACAGAAGGCAGCATAACGCCAGGCACCGTGGAGACCTTTTTTGCTAAAATCACTTTTTCCTTATCTTTAATTGTTCTCTGGTTGCCTTTCAGTGGTGTTCGCTCTTTTTAGCCCCATCATTTTCAGACTGCTCTGTGATCCCTGAGCACATGCAAAAAATACCTGTTATTGTCGATGGAAATTTCCGTTAAATACTTCTTTAAATAATTCTTCATTGGACTTAGAAATTCTAATGAAGATCTCCGGCATGAAAACGCTCCTCCACAAAGAACTTAGATGAATTTACATTAACATCGAAAACATTCGGACTGATAAGTTTCGGACAAATAATTTCGGACGAAAAACTTTCGGACACATTTTGCATGATTGGAAACAAAATTGTTTTCTTCAGCAAATGAAGTGAATCTTCCACCAGC
>JAYJMH010069047.1:0-11305 GCA_036873815.1 Phacellophora camtschatica | reverse complement strand
GATTACATAAACATTCCAACCCATGCTTGCATGGACTAATTACGGAATTAAAAACGATGATGATGATGATGATGATGCACCACATGCCAACTTGAATGACAGCATTTCCAGTGCAGTAGGATATTTGGTTTTCCTTGTGGATGAAGATAGGCAATGTGACCATTATCAGGTCGTCAAAAAAAGTACATCAAGCAGTGAAAAGCACCATTGCTCCAGAGACCTTAGCATTTGTGGGTATGGCCCTATTGTTAGCTTGGTAATTTTAGAGATATTAGAAAAGAGCAGAATTCCTGTATGCTGTTATGTACATAGATAAGAAGTATTTGTTTGAAAACATACACTCAACCAAAATGGTTTGATGAAAAATGTCTGCACATTGACATATGGCAAGCAAGCATTAAGCAAATAATTGATAGAGATGAAGTCGCAAAAATGTGATATGAATAACTATGGACATCCAACAACTTGACCAAGAAAGGAGATTTGCATGCAAAGCTTATTGGAAATTGGCCATTTGATATAGTAATGCTGGATAAACTTTAGGAAAACAGATGAACTCCAGTGCCACATTAACAACTTCATTTTTGTTATGTTCATTATATCCTATGTTTAGACATTGGCATGTACCTTTGATTTCGAGTTTGATTTCAATGGTTTTGCACATGTAGCATCACAATATTTTATTAGACAAGAGCGTTTAACATTCTTACTCTAATCTTTTTGTTACTATCATATGAACTATTATATGAACTATTATATGTTATTATTTTATTACATTATCTATTTTATGTTATTATTCTTCTTGTTATCATTATAATTAGAATAATAATAATAAGTTTTGATATAGATAATATATGATAATAATACTAATGATATAACATAAATAATAACAACAATATATAAATAATAATAATGATTAATAATAATAATAATACATAATAAAATCTTACATGTGTGGTGGCATTTCAAAAATATTTCGTGATCTGTAGTCTTCGATAAACTTGTTTCCATATATGGGTATGCTCTTATATGGATTGATGGAAACAATCACATCACCAATGTATGTCTAGATTGGAAATTAAACAATATAAATATCCAAAATTTAAGGCATTCAGTAACACACAAAGCAATTAAGAAAATAGGTAATATAATAATTTATCATTTTGATAACTTACAAAGTGGTAATGTGGTTCAAATTTACGTATTTGTGAATAAAAAATTATTTCTAAAAAAAATTTATCGTAAACTTACATATATTTTCTCTGATTTGAATCGAACTTTCAAGTTTTCAATCAAAGCATCTTCAGTGAGAGGATCCAGAAGTACCATGTCTGCAACCCCAACATGATTATCCATTGCAACAAAATGGTTCTGCCTTGCGACGACCCTGAATTACAAAAATGAAATTCTAGAACATTTGTCTGCTGTTTTTGAAAATCATCTTTTTAAATATGCCTGATAATAAATATATTCAAATATCAAAGCAAATAAAACCACAGGTCTTAGGAAAATATAGGAAAGTTTATTTACTTTCACTCATCATTAATTTTATATATAGTAAAAAACAGGTGACCATTTCCAAAATAAAAATATTCCATTCTATTTTCGTGGATTGCCCATGGATTTTTCAAATATTCATCAGAAATTGCAATATGAGATGTCATAATATATATATAATGTTGTTTTGTTTTGGTCTTTGGCCTCATACCATAAATAAAAATATAAAAACAAAAAATGTTTTAGAAACAACATCAGCTTGCTTTGATTATGAATCATATTAATAGCTTAGTATTAGCACTACTACTAGAAATTCAGTTCAGTTTTCATTTTTTAGATTCGCAACATATAATTTATACTAATCTAATACAATAATAGGATAAAAAGTATGAAAATGTGATACAAATTAATAATGCAATTAATTAATTAAAAGAGATGGAAAGTTAATTAGAATGTCACAAGGGGTAATAAATTATAAACAGAAAAATATATGTTGGAAAACATTTAAAGGAGGAGCTCCCCCTAGATAAACTAACAAGAAGAGAGCAGCCCCCTATCCTAAAATTTTAATTAATTCAGAAAATAAATTTTACAATCAACAACTGTTGGATTTTGTTCATAGAATTGTGAAAGAACTAGAACAGATTTTTCACAAATTATAAAATTTCTTGATAGAAACTTTTTAATTTAAATTTAACACTTAATGAAGAAGAGGTGTTTAATTTCCTAATACAATTGTGTACGATTAAGAGCAAAGATATTTAATGATTTCAACAAATTATCTTGCTTAAGAAATACTTTTTCAAGTTTGGTTAAACAATCTAAACTAAGTAGTGGTGAAAGTTAGTACTAATAGATAACATTTTTTGGGGATATTCTATTCATATATACCAAGTTTTGGTCAGACTTTGTATTGATTTGATTTGTAGAGGTAGCGAGCTAGACGAGATAAGACAGTGTGAAACTACACATGAGTAAGGGGATTAAAATAAATTAAAATAAAAACCTGCTGGGTGTGGTGTGGTTGGGTGTGGGGTTGATTTATGCGCTGAACAGAAAATATTGTACCTGTGTGCGTACCAGACTGTAAAGTTTTATTTCTGCGCTGATTTCATTGTTTTTAAAAATACTCTATTGTTTTCTCACAAAGAGCGCGGGGAATATGTTCCCCCCAAAGGCATCTACTTTTTTCTAGAATGTTTGTAGTTTTGCTTATTCTTCTTTATTTAGGCCTATTGCTGTATTTCTTAATTTATTTAGAATTTTCTACAACTTGGCCTGACCTTGATACTATTTTTATTTTCTAAGCTGAATATCAAGGTAGGTAGGTTTTGTTTCAGATAAAAACATCGATTAAAATTTAGGCAAATAAAAAAGTAGATGAATAAATAAAATAAATAAAAAACACCCACCTTCCGTGTCTTATCTTGTTCGATTATTTAGACCACTCCTTTAAAGTTTTGGAACAAATGGAAGCAAACCTTTCTAGTCGACTCAAGGCTGTATTTCGGATTGTTTAATGACGTTCCATCTCCCTCCAATAAAACCAAGTTTATGGTGGTAATAGCCGTGGCCAGGAAATTACAAATCTTTCTGCGGCTTCCGTCGAAATTCTTTTTTGACCATATTGAATTGATCATTTGATTTCATCTGATTTCTGATTATATTGATTGTGCACTTGATTTCGAAAAAGAGGCTTGACACTCCTTGTTGCCATGACGAAGCAAATTTAACAATTTTAATGTGGGTTCTATGGGTTCTTACCTTCCTTGTTGACCTCATTTCGCGCATTTCGCCTGTCCTAATTTAACGTTATTTTTGGGAAGGAAGGCCACGGCCAAACTTTCATAGACTTTTTCCGCCCGTGTACCAAAAATAATGCCAATAAAGGCTGGCGCGAAATAAGGGCCAACAGGTAACTGAAAATACTCCGTTCCACAAAATATTCATCGTTATTGTAAACATGACGTCATAGTAACAACACGAAGATGTGTGACGTCATAAATACTATATTCACAAAAATGAGTACAAACATTCTTTGTCCCGAAAGCTATTTTTGAAAAGAAACAGAGCGAATTGGTAGAATTATATATAATCACAAGTCAATGAAAATACTCATTAACAAATTCAATTTGAGATATAAGCGATTAACTTGATGAAATAATGTTGTGAGATTTTGAATTATTTCCCGAGAAAAACTTTCCCACAAAAGCAGTTAACAAATTAAATACAATATATGTAAACTTTGGTAATGAAATTGAATATAAATATTTTTTTATGTAATGCATTGTGTACATATATCTTCATGTATTAATGCATTGTGTACATATCTTCATGCTAAAGTACTAAAATTTACTTTAAAAAGTACATAACGTTTGCCAAACGGCATTTCCTCCTGTGTCTATTGCAAGATTTCGTGAGCATCTATTCATATATCTGTTGAAACTCTTATATACCTAGCGATCCCTTCTTGTACTATATGCATAAATCAAGCAAATTAAAGGATATCACATTTAAGAATTACTATTTTTCCTCAAATCCTGGCATTGGAAACTTTTTTGCAAAGGTTTGAACTTGTTCTCTCAACTTCCCAATTTTTTCTGCTATTTCAGGGTCAGATACAACTGCATTTTTGAAAGCTTTCATCGAATTTCCTAAAAATGATTAATGGGATGTTGTTATGAAAAAAAGCATGCTTGGGGTGATCCAAAATAAATTATCCCCGTTTGCAGGGATGTAGCTCAAAATCCGCGAGGATAACAATTTCAAATTGTACTCAAACTTCAGCATTCACGTCTACATGCCCAAAACTGGAAACTCAAATAGTCCTGCGTGGCTAGAAATTTCTATTTGGTGCTCGCAACCAAAAACATTTTGCTTACAAATTTCCCACAAGAGTTTTGCAAAATAAGGTAATAAACAACGTAACTCTCGACAAAATTCTACAAAATTTTCTGCAAGATCACTTTTAAAAATGTTTTGCGACATTTGTCACACGATGGTCGGGTGCTTTTCGGGTGCTTTTTCATGCCATGTAGCCCTAATCCGTGAGCTTTTAAGTAAATTTAAAGGACCGCTATTCATTTCTAGCCCATATTTTGACATTAACCTGCTTGCTCCCATATCGACTTGGGGAGCATTATCAGTAAATCTATTCAAATTTTAAACTCCAAAAGCGCCATTAAAACAAGATGATTGTCTTAATATCAAAAAATAATACACCTTTTCAATTAACGGCCTCGTTTTGGAATTTTTTAAATTTTTCTTCATATGAAATTTTTGACCCTGAATTTGGATTTAGCACCAAAAAGTTAGTTCATGTGCAAATTCTCGCTCTTCTAGTGTTCATAATGTTAATTATATAAAAACAAAAAGTTTGAAATTCTGTAAGGGAATAATGTCCGAGGGTCTAAAGTTTCACCCCTAACGATTTTTGCGGTCAAATCCTTTATAATTTTTTAAACTTTATATTGTCACAAAATCAACAATATGAACTCTATGATTATGAAAATTTGTATCTAGAATAATGTTTAACAGTTACATCCAAATCTGCGGTCAAAAATGTCATTTGAAGAAATTCAAAGAAATTTTGAAAATTTTCAATACGAGGTCGCTTAGTTGAAAAGGTGTATTAAATGGTGATTTTTCAAATTAACTTGAAAGTTCACACATTAGCGCAATTATAATTTCAAGTTTTCGACAGGTAAACGTGGTCACAGATTACTGGATGATATCCTGAATTCTAATTTGCCCTTCGGACGTGTAGTTTTATGCACAATTTGAGATTCGTAATCTCGCAGATTTTGAGGTACAGTCCTGCAAACAGGGATAGTATTTATTTGGGTCACCCGGTATTTGTTTCATTTTATTGCAGTATTCGTAGTCTTGGTAGAAAATGTGTAAAATAAGTTTATATCAAAGAAGGAATTTCAATTCTGATAAACAAACCTGTTTTCCGTTGTGCTTCTAAAGCAATTTCAATACCAGTATCGATGAATTCTACGACTTTCACAAAATCTTGTTCTTTAAACTGTCTTGAAGTCAGTGCTGGGGTGCCTATGCATAAAAAATTCAACCATTAAATAATGTAAAAAGATGAATCAAAATGTTGTGTTCTTGTTAACCTCATTGATTCATTTATATATCGGGGCAAAGCTATGGAATTATTTACCAGTAGAAGTTAAAAATTCATCTTCAAACCTTTTGTTTAAAAAAAATCTTAAAACACATTTACAAAATTATATCTAAATGCCATTGCACAACAATTCAAATTCAAATTCCAAAATTTTGGATTATTACATATTAAAATAAACATTAATCTGGAATTCAAGGGTTGTAACGACAAGGGGGGGCTCTCTTCCCGTTAGTCTATCTACTTAGAGAGCTCCTCCTAAAGAATTCTGATGCATGAATATACAAATTCGTCTATTTAATCAATTTATCATTGTATTTCATTATTGTATCTATTTATTGTATTTCTAATAATTATTGTGGAGTTAGTTAATGTATTGTAGTACAATTAAAATAATAATTAAATCTATCAAAAATCAATCAATCCATTGATCGCAGTGCGTTCTTTGAAAAAAGCTACACACGTTTTCCTATATGAAAACAGTTTAATATCAAGAAACTTTATAAATTTTATTTCTCTTCGTAATTCATAGGAAATAAAATGGACTTAGTTTAACCTAAAATGCTAATTGTATTTACATGCAAGTGAAATTTGTTTTCCTGAGTTTCAAGCATGAAAGTGTATTTCTGCTATCATGTTTGTTTATCAAGATTGAAGTGCTTATCTGATTTCCTATTTTTAAGTTCAGAAAAACATTAATCCCTTCAATGAAATAAACCATAATATTTGGGGTTATGAAATATTTTAAAGAATATTTCAGTAAGAATATAGTCTGTGTTCTTTCACCACATCCATCATGCTAACTTTCACCCAAAAACGTACCTATCCAATTGGACAAGCCGTTTTATAATTAACCTAAAGGCTTGTCCAGTCCATTAAAACGAGATTTGGACTGAACAAAAAACAATAACACATATGCACTATCTTCTCTCATAGATCGATACACACTGAACATGTATTTCAACAATTCCGAATACGAGTACATTATGAAAGCTATCCGACCCCAAATTCCCCGCCCCCATATATTTTCATCGAGGGTGTTCTATCAAATTCCCTATTACCAATACGACATCCACTTGGATTGTCTTCGTCGGTGTCGTCCAATATGCAATATTCATCCAATGTTACTTTTGCCAGCTCCATAACCGTCGCCAATCTTCGGCCGTTGACGCCCTACATGAATTAAAACCTCTTGAATAAAATTATCCTTCATCCGAATGTTCGAATGTGTATTGTTCTGGGAAGCATGTTAGATTGTTACACGTAAGTGAAGTGCATTTTTAATTTATGGTAATTATTCCACAACAAAACTATTTTATAAAAATTACTGTTTAGTTAATTTAACAAACCTATCCTAAGGCCACCAGGTTTCATGGCACTTTTGTCACCAGGGCATGTGTTTTTATTCAAAGTTATTAAAGCGAGCTCCAACAGTCTTTCAACTCTGGCACCATCAATGTTCTGCAATCAAATCATGTCAATCATTCACACCTATCACACCTATCAAATGATAGGATGATTCTTGCGAAGAAGCGTTGCAGAGCTCCATTCAATGATTGAAGAAACAATGATTCGATGATTATTGAATTTTTTTTTTTTGAGAAAAAGCGTTTTATTTCAATAATTAAAAAAATATAACTTTATAGAATAATTTATTTTGTTCTAATTAAAAAAAAGAAAATATAAGTAGTTTGACTTTGATGATCCTTAAAAAAAACAAATAAACTAAAATGTGTTCATTGATGAATTTAGATAAATAAAAAACTCGGAATCGTTCCAAATATTTTCAAAACAATTGCACGTGTATGCTTATTACTTGTTCCCAGAGTGAGGGTAACACTACGGTCGCACTGTCACTGACCACAGGAAGAAGGTCGAAGGAAAGTTATGTGCCACACCCAAATCAAATTGACTTTAAATTGTTTAATGAGGAAGGTTTCTAAAGATCAAAATTTACGCTCGAAGGAAGGTTGAGCACTTTTCTGGACTCAGCTTGTTCAATATACGGTATCCTAAAAATTTGTTACGGTTTAAATAAGTCATGCAACAAATATTTCAAATATCGCAATATGATTTATAGGTGAAATCCTTATAGAAAGTCTTTTACAGCTAATTAGAAATATGTGCAATGATCTGTTATAGAGTTGATTAGGCGTATTTTTATTAGGCGTATCTTTATTGGGCGTAAAAGTGGTATAATGAGTTAAAACGTATCAAAATCAGGTTGGTATGTTAACCAAAATCAATAAATCATTAAATTGAAATAATCGAATTTAAATCATTAGATTAAAATAATCAATAATTTAGTCAAAATCATAGAATCATTAAATCAAAATAATAAAATTATAAAATCAATATCAAATCGAGTAAAAATCATAAAAATCATTTAATAGAAATTATTGAATTATTAAATCAAAAATATTAAATCATCGAAATAAATCATTCAATAATTTAATAAATCATTCAGTTAAATCATCGAATCATTCAAATTACAATGATTGAATCATCAAATCTAAACCATATTACAATCATTAAATCATTGAGTTAAAATTTTTAGATTTGTAAATCAACATCATTGAATCATTAAATAAAAATCATCAAATCAACAAATAAAAATGATTGAATCATCTGAATAAAAAAATCTTGAAATTAAATCATCGAATCATTAATAATACAAGGACCGAGATTCGAATGTTACCCCCAAACAGCTATACCCTGTTGTTCAATAAACATATCTACACAGGCTCATAATTCTAGCCATCAGCTACGTCATTTCGAGATCAAATTAGCAGCGAGCACGCAGGCGCAGAAGGCCATTGCCGGTTTGGTGTCAAACTGTCGTTTCCTGCCAAAAGGTTTCCATTCCTTAGCACCCTGTGGTCATTTTTTCCTAAACTTCACACACACACCAACTATAAATTCTTCTCCCATTTTCTTTATGATCATAAAAGTTATTTCTATCATAAAACGTTTTCTATAAATTATTAAATGTTTTGTGAAGGCCCAAGTCTCCTAGCTCCACCGGTCCTTGATAACATCCAAAGATTCTGTTTACAAAAAATCCTCAAGTCCAGTAAAAATTAATATAAAAAGGTCACTTACCTTTGGTCTAAGATCGACAAGCAATAAATGTACATCGGTTCCCCCTAAAACAACAAGCAGGTTACCCGTTGCTGTAATCGGAAACTTGTATCAAATTTAAAAGGCCAAGCGGCCAAGTGGTTAAGGTTTCTTAGCCAAACTCTCTGTGAGAGCGCGCGCGGTTTCGGGTGGCCTAGGTTTGGGACCAGTTGTCGGAGCTTCTAACTACGAAACCTGCAGCCAACTCAGCTGTCTATCCTTCTGAGGTTGGTTAATGAGTACTAGCTCAGCTGGGAGTAAGAGGCTATCGAGCCAGGGAATAGAGTGGCGCTCTCCCCTACCCGCCTTTGGGTAGCAGCAAACGAAAAAAAAACTTTCGGGTTGCCTTCGACCTAGTGGTCGGCCTTCTTACTTTCTTACTATAACAACTGCTGTAATATAAAGAATTTCAATATTTGCGACGGGCAAAAGTTGTAAATATTATGTAAATTGGAAAAAATACTAAACAACAGCAATCACATTAAGGAACGCTTTCAAAGTTATAAATAATAGGAAAAAAACTTCAAAATATAAACGCTAAAACATTTCTTTAGATATTAAAAAATAAAAATATGCAATGTAAACAAACGTCCATAAATCTTATAATTACAAACCTGATACTACTTTGTATCCCCGTTTTATCATCTCATCAGCAACAACTTTTGCATTCTTTATAACCTGTTTTTGATACTCAACAAACTCAGGGGACATGGCCTAAATTAAAAATAAACAACGTAAATAGTATCAGAAGGTTTGTATGTGTGGCAATAAAAGGTAATAAATCTTAAATTATTTTAAAATACACCATTTAGGGGGGTCATTATATGGACGAGTTGACCCACTTGTAACCCGTCTTTGGCTCATCAATATTACATGAGTGAGTTAGCTCAATTGTAGCTCGACATTGACCCAGTTGTGACCTAAAAATTCTAAAATTTATCATCAAATGCATGATCAAACAACGGGTCAGCACAGTGTTGGCTCGGTTGATGCGATTACATGATATAAACATAGTCACAAGCCAGCTTGCTTTGCCAGGTTGACCTGCGTTTGAAAAACGAGCCACCCGCCTTTTACATGTAATCATGAAATATGTTTTGAACGGTCTGACAAAAGTGCCACGTCAACTTTTTCAGCTGAAAAAGAGAAAGAAACGCGCCGATCGACCCATGCAATCAGGCCATTTAGCATTGAAGATAAAAATTCTAACCGTATCAAAAGCACAGCCATTTATCAGAGCGAGTGTACAGACACGTAAACATACCTAGTATGTATACATATTTATCAAAGATCAACATTATAAATTACATGATATCAACATACATAAATTACATGATATCTAATGTGGACAGTTTCTGCGCATCTTTCTAACTAAAGCTATTTTAATACTATTTTGATAAATTTTTACTTTTGTATATGTTGAAATTAACACAAAATTGTAATTATGCTTCAATGAAAGTTATATCAAACAGAAAAACTGATCTTTGAGTTCCCTAACATCTCTCTGGATAGAATATTCCCAGTTTGCAATAACTTTGCAGCTCTTACCTGTTTCAGGCCAACTCCAACACCCGCAATGGAATGGTTATGAGGCCCACCTTGCAGACCAGGAAAGACAGCAAAATTTATTTTTTCCTCTAAGTCATACATAATTTCTAGAAAGTAAAATACAAAAATGAAATTTCAGCAAAACAGTTTTCAAATGAAAGATGATGACGATTATGTTAACAATGATAGATAAGAACTAATAAAGCAAAGTAGTCTTAAAAAATAAATATTATTTTAAATCCCTTATAATTACTTTATTCTCCTTAAAAACACTTCATAGTTTCTGCATTTCCGTGCTTTTATTTTAGCGCTGCTCCTGTTTACTATCATTAATATTTCTTGTCGATAGTTTTTATTAAAAAAAAAATTTATTAGGCGAATCTAAAAGTATAAAAGAACAAGAATTCGTTTACACTTACACATTTTACGTCTCTTGGGATCAGTAAATTCATTTTTATTTTTATATTGATTCAAAACATTTTCAATATTGCAGTGCAAAACGAAGCAGGGAACAGAAAATATCTTAATGACAGCAAACCTTTTCCCTTTTTATCAATGTTGCGAACACCTTTTCTGTAGAATATCAACGAATGCCTACAAAAAATCGAATTTATTCGAATGAGTACAGATAAAGAGCATTCGTTGACAATTCTATTTTAAATTTTAATGAATAGTAATTTGAAGAATGAGATGATTTAAAAGAAATGATTTCAAAATTAGCCTACCTAACTGCACGAAGACTTTTGTGAGTAGTAGTTGAAACGACGTCAGCATAATCAAATGGCGTAGGAATTACCTGAAGAAAAAAATTTGTCTTAAACAATATAGTGTATTAAAAATATATGCATATATGCTGCTTTGTAATAAAAATGTAATTTATCAAAAACGTATGCGTATATTGTATAGTTAAAGAGGCATCAACGCAAAAAAGTGGACAATGTCAAAAACTTTCATTGCTCATTTTGGTGTGAGATTTAGACATAAAAAACAATTATAGCAAGTTTCATT
>JAYJMH010069025.1:0-11308 GCA_036873815.1 Phacellophora camtschatica | reverse complement strand
TGCAATTGGTCATGCAAAGAAAACCCAACAAACAGAACTGAATTAACTATGCAATTTTAGCTATGAACAAATAATTTCGACCCCGTCTATTTCGTCAGGTTCAATATAATCATCCGCACGGCAATTTCCTTTTGAAATTTTAAATATCTAAATTTTTCAACTTTCTTAGGTTTCAAAGATCCAGCCCTGAACTTTCTTAACTTTTTGAAGAACCAAGCATAACTTTCTTATAAAATACTTTCTTATAAAAAAAATGTGTAGATATAGTAGGCAGTTTTTGCTGAGATCATGCATAAAAAGTATAAAATTAAAGAAAAGCCGAGAAAAACAGTTGGGAGCAAAAAGAAACTCTTTGTGCACACTCGACATCTTGGCAAAACTGGCAACTATATCCATGCAGACAGGGACAGCCAACCACAGCTTTAACACATATTGAAATCTTGCATGTTGCACAGGGGAGGTAGACCAGTCTGCAGAGTATGGCACTTTTTGACGAGATATTCGGTGTTCTCTGTTGTCTAATTTGAATACCCTATTGTTTTTATCCAGTGTGCAAGAGCCATACTATGCAGACAGGGAGGTAGATGCTTTTCCTTTCCTAAAATTGTTTGGCTGTAAATGTTGCGTATGGTTGAGATTTTTGAAACACAAGCAAAGGGAGCATGTTGGAACATTTGGAACATGTGGAAATATCATAACATAGATTGCAGATCATTTTCCTCAATTTTTGGTTTTGAGAAATTCCAAACAAAAATATTTTTTAAATAGTCACAATGAAATTTCAGTGTGCTTGAACAAAAACTTTAAATTTGTTATAGAAAAACCTCTACTTCCCAGACTCAAAACACAACAAGTACCAAATGCCAAATATCTTGAATTTTTCCCCATATTATGTTATTTCCTACCAAATCGTGAACAATGTTGGCTTGCTGTATTACATCTCAAAGATTATTTTGAATGAATTAGATACATATACCAGTTGGACCAGAAAAATCTCCCCCAAAAATTTCCCATCATTCAGAGGGCTACAGTACAAGATGTATCGGTTTTAAAACTACAATGATGCAATCACACAATATTCTAAAAAAAATTTAAGGTGCATCAAAATTTCATTAATAAAATGGCCTCTTACTTTAAACTTTTGAGTTCATCGTAACAACTCGCAATGGATTTCAGTCCATAAATTGAGCAACCAAAACAAACTACTGAAGCAAAATCCATGTGGGATACTTGCACAAGACAATACCTTACCAGACCGGGCAAACTCTAAGAAGCCATTTGCACGCATTTCTATTTAACATTTTGTAGTTTTAAAGTCAACAAGTTTTCTACTGTAGCCCTTAGAATGCCAAGACATTTGGTATTAAGATTAACATACATGTGAAATGAAATGTTTTAATGTATGAAAGGTTTTTTATTGCAGTATCTTTGAATGAAACACAGTTGTCTGTCTCAAGTATTAGGATAAGTGGTGAAGAAATAGAAAACCTACAGATAATCAATAAAGGCTTCTCAAAGAAGGTATTAAGCTAAGCAATGAAACTTATTTTTTATTGAATATTGTGAAGATTATTAAGGTCAAGTAAATATATTTAGCGGACAACATACAGGAAGAATCCACCTTACCTTATTCAGGGTGTTTTTATGAAGATTTATGAAATTTTTGAAACATTGCATTTTTGATTGCAGAAATGCCAGATTGTGCACACAAAGTTTAGTCAAGGAATTAATTTTCGTGTTTTTATCTAACTTGTTGTCAAAAATATATTGATATAAAGATTTAATATTTGTAAAACATTATTTACATTTATTATGTTGACCACAAACATTATGTTGCCCTATTACCCTACTTATAATGTGCACTCTATTTAAAAGTACAAACACATGCAGTGTGATTGCAAATGGGGCCCTGTTTTCACTTATTTGGCAAGTAGAAAAATAAAGAATAAACATTGCTCTATATAGCAAGTTTTTTTCATTTGATGTATTTTTGACAATCTTCCACATGACTCTTCAATACTGAGACCTTTCCACTCATCAGCAGCACCCTATGAGCTACAAACACAGCAACATTTTTTCAGCATTCTCCATAGAAAAAATTGATAAGCACATGCACTTTATTATCAGGACATGTTTTTTGACTACGAAAGAAATAAAAATCATGAATTTTTATGATTTAGTAGGACCATTTGTCCTTGATTGTGAGCGAAATTCTTCCAATCAAAAATGTAACCTCTGAAAAGCTCCATATATTTTCATGAAAGCAGCCTACAGAAAAAAGGTGGATTTATGACTTATAATTTATTAATTTATAATTTGTAATTTATGGTGGATTTATGATTTATGACGTCTAACTTGAGATAGACTTAAAGTTTTTGTTTTTTTTTTATTACCTTTTTTATCTTATTAACTATATTAAGGCTGCGGAGTTGCCATAGATTTTTGCTCTCCGTTGGGTTCGTCCTTGTAGTATAGTAAAGTAGTTTGTAAGTAGCGTTAGATAAGTACCTTGTATTGTAAAATTTTGATTGAATATAAACAAAATAAAATTTTTTTTTGGAGAAGCTAAAAGAAACTTTGTACCCCTCCAAAAATCTTTCCACACCATACCAGGCATTAAAAATGATGACTTCCAAATAATAATTGCAATGATTGACATTCAAGATATCCCAGGTGAAGTGTAAATGTTGAAATATTTTGAAAAAGAATGGCCATTTGTGCATGTTCATTTTTATTAAAATACATGACCAGTAAATCTTGATATAGTACATAATCACACGTAGGAAAGTGAGAATTGTATCATATCACTAACTGGCCAACTGACAAATATGTACACATCAAAATACTTTATCAGTATCCCATACATGCAAAATTTAACAGAGTCTGCTATCCTCTGAAAAATGTATGGCACTACAAATTCTAGCTCACTAGTCTTCAAAGCATTTCAAAGCAAAAAAGATTAATTCGAATTCGAGGCATAAGTGAAATTTTTCCAGACATTTATATTATTATTCAAAATTGAAATATCTAATTTCTCAAAATAAAAATTACTCACCATAAAAAAGCCATTCAAATATTTAAGCAATTGCTAATACAGTTGAAAATTTCAAGATACAGATTGGAGACAATTTCGAGTTCATTTAAATAAAAATTACTATGACACTGAACAACTAATTTTCTGAGGTAACATTTTTGGGTTCATGATCGTCTTTTATCATTGGGCTATTATCTATTCGAGTTGAGGTCAAGCAAGTAAGATGATGAAAAACATTTCAATCCGAACAGTTGTTCAAGGTATTGAAAGTATGTGTATAAACAAATAATCTGTCTGATATTTCATTGGATTTTATCATTATGAAGCTTTCATTTCATTTAAACCAATTGATATGATGCATTTGATGTCATCATCTAAAAAAGTAATTGTGAAAGGTAATAAAAATGCTATATATTAACTCGTAAATTTATATTGTACATATAATATATAAATGACATGAAAAGCCCACCCAGAATAATGATGGCATTAATCTTTGTGGGAGAAAATAAATTTAATTCCAGAAATTTACAAAATAGACTAATAAAAAGCAAATTATCAACACATTTAAAAAAGACATAAAATGTATGACATCATGGACACACTTGAAAAAAAATCAAATAAAAAAAAACAGACACGACAAAAAAAAACCATATATTCAACGATATTTTTGTTGCTAATATTTGGCTCAGGCATACAGGGCTTCTTCAGAGCTAAATATATTCTTTGGTGCCCAAAACGTTTCCAATACATAAATACCTATTATAGGGAATATAAACTGGACTGAATATGTGGAAAACAGTTTCAACATGTTTCGTGCTTGATTGGTTTCGCTGCTAGTTCCATTCAAAAAGTTTTCTGACAAATATTTGAATCAAACAGGGAATCACTATAGATATTGAAGAGGTAGACTTTGTTCAAGGCATCAATTTGACTTTAATGCATGGCTGGATTTTGGTTTTCTCCACTATTTAACACACGTATGTGGCCTCGTTTTGTTAAAAAAAAAAAAAAAACTAAGCTAATGATACTTATTTATCTAAAAAAATAAAAGCTAATTTTTTGATATTTTTATTTTTGAGAACAAGTAACAGCTGTCTGCCTGTAATACTACTGCAACAAAACCAAACATATTCAAACAGTGATTAACAGAGAAAGTTCAATGACAGTTTTCAACATGTGTTTTCATTTGATGTTGTTGAATAACAATTATGAATTACCGTAACAAGGGATTTGGCATTTTAAAAGTAAAAGGTATTGGTAATTCAAACATAAAAAATGTTTGCTTGAAAGAAGTTGGGCAGACTATCAAAAATAAATGTCAAATTAAATTATCATCCCAAACCCAACCAACAAACGATAGTGCCTTTGTGTTTATTAATTTGCTGCTGCTCGAATTTTTATTTAAAGTCAAAAAGACGAAAAATAACAGTTAAATGTGCGGTCATCACCCAACATTGCGGTGGACATCACCCAACCTTCTCTCCGCGAGGAGCAATGTTGAGGCAAAGATGGCGCAAAACCGTGAAAAACGCACTTGTTAGTTTTCGTTCAAATGCACCCTTTTATGATGAGGCTCTGATTTTTTAATAATGAATTGTCATTGGAATATATTTAACTAATTAAATTAAAAGAGCCTCATGTAACTATGCAATGGGGGTGATTACGAGTGATGCCCATTTTCTCAAAATATTTGCGAAATTTAAAACAGGACTAACAGTTTTGGGTAGCCATTTGTATCACCTAAATGACAATAAATGTACCTTTCTAAATTAATAAATTCAATACTTAGAACAAACTCACCGTTTGATGTCGCATCGACATTTTCACAAATATCCTCCATCAGATCCAAAGCAGTGCAATGCGCAAGAACGAGTTCGTTTCGCAACTATCTTCCTTGCTTTTTGCTTTGTTTCACTTGCAGACGATAATTAGTTGTTAATCCTCTGATATATGTTTCCTTGTTTGATATTATGGCTGCTGCACGCAACAATCACGATGGACGCAAGGTAATAATGTATTACTTTGTTTTCGTGACGTAGTGTCCATAGTGCAGTTGACTTTAAAACAAAGAATGCCTCGCAGCAAGGTAATCATTCCGCCGTTTGAATACTTCGAGACAGTTTTCTATAGATCTTCAAAAATTGCTTTACTGGTATTTGGGTTCTGACAAACGAGTACCCTTTGAGTGTTTCCATGTTTCTGAAGTTGTTTCCACTAGGTTCGGGGCACATAATAAACTAAGCAATGTACAGAGTTTGCGCATAAATAGATGTACGACCATGTCCAAGAATAAAATATGAAAGAAGACAAAGCGATTTGTTTTCCATGTTTTAGCATACATATGTAGAGGCAAAAATAAAGAAAGTAAGGAAGCCTGGAATTGTTTTATTACTCGTCTTGCCTTGTGATTTATCAATGGTTTATCATACATTTCTATATTTTTTCAAACGTTCATTTACTTGTTTAATTATATATTTATTTAATATAATCGTATTCTATTCATATTAAACATATCTATGAACAATTCTTTGGTGGCCACGCCAGCGGGGGCCGAGTTAGTTCTATTTGTTCAACTTTGGTTTTACTTCTGCAAACCTGAACCGGGGGTATTTGTGCACATGTGTTATCATTTAAGCGCAAATGCTAACAGAAGATGATTGGATTCTCGAATTTTAAATTGATCTCTTACAATTAAAATTCAAATCTTTAGATAAACGAACATCAAGAGGGGGTTGCAGTCAAAGGCTGAATGTATATAATTTAAAATAGAAAGAAATCCCCGGGACGAAAATATGATTGGTTTAGGTTTGATCGATCGTTTGTAGTATCTCTAGTTTGTAGTATCAAAAGTTAGTATCTCTAGGATTTTTCTGGATATTGGTAGCAGGGAGATCGGGCGATGATTTTGCTTTTATGTTTTTATTGTTCTTCTTATGAATGGGAACGGCCTTGGCCTTTTCACTTTTCTGGAAAGACAACTTGCTCCAAACACCATTCCAAATTAAAATTCGTTCGAATAAAATTCGTTCAAATTCAAAATCGCACCGTGCATGTTACAAAGAATAAAGTACAAAGTTTGAAACAAGTTACGAAGCACAAACAAGCATGTACAAACCTTTACTCTAAACGCTCTTTCCACGTGGCCAGTGGCCATATCAACCTCTCTGTCTTTGACAAATTCATCGAAAATGTATTTCGACTTTTTAGGAACGTTCTTGATATGCTTAAAGTTTGAATCCTGGATAGGAAACTGCAGAAGTAGCTGTTTGTTTCTGTATTTCATTCCGTCGTTGTTGTCGTATCCCGGCACTTGGTTTGCTGGTAAACTGTTCATGTACAACTTGACCTGCAACAAAACCATACAGAAAACGTAATGTACACGACCTCGACCTAGCAGGAGATCCAGTAAAAGTAAACCAAGCTCCAAATTCTTACATGCATAGATTCTTACAAGCATTGGTGGATTTCACGTATGTCTTTTTAACTCGGTAAACGTTAAACGTATGTTATGCAATTAAACAAGCGAGAGAAGGGAGGATTTTTCGAGACAAAAAGTGAGAAAGTGAACAAACGAGATTCACAAGAATAATATCGCAATTAAATGGAAAAGAACATTATTGTCTGTATGTAGTTCGTTATGCACTGTGTGTATACTCACTGGATTATTAACTTAACTATGTGTATATAGTTAGTTATATTTCGTTTGGTTAACGTTTGGTTTCGTTTGTTATTGATTGGTTTTACAGAATTTCCAACAGCCATTTCCATTTCGCTTTCTTAAAACATTTTGAGATTCAATGGCAGAGTCCAAAAGAAGCATATTTTCCTTATTTCTTGTAAGTATGAAAGCAACTCTATACACTTAGTTGTCACAATTTGCATGTAAATCACCACAAAGAAATAATCTTCCAAAATACTTTGATTTGATGTTGCCCAAACAGGATTTGACAATAAGGAAATTTTACCCGTACGTTTAAGGAATTTTAAAGATAACGTGTCTCATGCTAGGAAAGATTTTGGCCCAAAACTTAGCACTTACGCTATTGGACTATTGGCATTTCTTTGGCAGGTTTGATTATCATAACAAACACTTGGTTATTACACACAAAGATTTGCTTATTACACATACTTTTAAAAGAAAGAGAATTCGGTAAAATAATTTTTCTTTTTAATATGATTTCACGACCCCTTCTTGAAAGCAAACTAGTAACATTTCAGTAAGTGAAAATATCAGATAAATGTATTAGCTAAAAAACTGAAACTCTTTGTTGATTCATCTAATAATTTATTTTATTAAATTTAAAACTAGTCCTCGTTCTGTGCCTAAAAATCAAAACAATGCAATAAATACATGAATTATGGAACAATGCGGTTCATGTCGCTCATAAATCATCAACATTCTAAAAAATATGTGTTTAACTTCCTCCAAAGAACTGGCACAAAATAAATCTTCAGAGCCCTTAAAGTTTGCCTTTTATTCAAGGAGCATCCGTAAAGTACATACGCACTACTTCGACTATTTCTATTCCCACCTATACGCAAAAGAACAATAGTAAATTAACAATAAATGTACGGCTTCGGTACAATAACAATCAAACAAGGCAAATGAAGTTATTTAAAGCAATTAACAAGTGACCATTAACAAGTAAGTTCAGCTTCAAACAGCTCACATTTTGCAGCATGAAATCTGCCGGTAGATTTTTGTATCCTGGGTCAATGAAGATGGCATAGCGATATTTATAACAGTGCTGTATTATCCGTTTTCGCATGTTTATGGTTTTCAATAACAGATACAACTGAACCCTCATCAGTGGTCATTCTCACTACGAGACCTTCGCATGCGTATACAAACTGGTTAGATCACTTTCTGTAAATTGGTGGACATTAATCACAGAGAGAAAATGTTATGATTGGAACTGTGATCATTCTGAGTAATGTATGACATTTCGACCAAGAAACGGGAAACTTTGGGATAACGAAGCGTGCCGACAAAATTATTGGAAAGAACCCTCTTTTCATTGATTAGTATTCTACTGTCATATATGCACTTTTTAACTGACATAAAAATGGTAGATGTCATTTGTATTTCTGGTGAGGATCTTTACTGGACGTTAGACTTTCTCAAACATAACAAAATAAAATTGGACGTTTCAGTGCCAGTGTGAACAGAGTATTCAGCAAAACGTTAGTCATGATAAATGCCACGCTAAGAATATTTGATTAAAATTCGTGTTGAGAACAAGAGCGGAAGTAAGTGTAAAAATGTTTACATACGCGCTAAGCACACGATAAAAACGCTACATGCCTTAATCGTGCTGAGCCACGTTCAAATAACGCTACATGCGCTAGTTGTGCTCAGCCATTAAGCAGCTTGAAAATGTTGACACTAAATTTACATTAATGTGCTTGAACGGTAAAAGATGTTGAAACAGTTTAAACTATAAAACTAATGTTACCGAAACTCAACAGCAAAAAGAAACACCCTATTACATCAGGACCAACACAGCAATCCTCAAAATTACCGCTAGCTTTGTTGTAGGAATTATACACACTTGAGTTGAACGTTATCTTACTTCATAGCAAGACTAGTATCAAGGTTCAGATACAATCAAATATGCTATACCACAATTAACAAATTTGTACTTTGCGACAAAATGAGTTGAGGAAACATAAACAAAGATAACTGGCTTTGAGAAACACCTTCATGGGTGAAGGGACACAAGGAAGAATAAGGTTTTAAAAGCCTATGTTAACTTTCTCCAAATTATTTTCTTCTTTCAGTTCAGTGAAATGCCACACAATCACAATTTATTCTTTATAGAAGTCGATCCTTTTTTTTTTGCTTGAATGTCAGGTACCAAAGGTATAGGTAAGACCATAGTCAACAGAAATAACTCTGGTCTGGAATCCTATTTTCTAACTACTAACTTACTGTTTAGCTTTAGAGCCATACCGTAAGCAAAGTGAGCGCAAAGGTTTTCTCGCTGTTCCGATTGCACATAAGCAACTTTAAACAACGACAATGGCAAAATTTAAAAGAACGTCATATCCTTTTGTCTCTGATGCTTAATTTCCAAAGAATAAACCGAAAGCGTGGTCCTGAAGTTGTTTTCAGAATTTACATCGCCACACCTGTTTTAAGTTTTCAACACAAGGTAATGACCATTCACAGTAAAACTAGTTCGCATTACCAAAGATGATGCCATTTACTAAATTCTAAACTTGATCAACCTTGTTGATAAGGAAAAGGTAAGAAAAATTGCTATCCAAGCAGATTATTTTGGATATGGATTGTTCTGGCAATTTCACATAGCGTTTCAGCTGAAATTGCCGTCGTAGCTGCTAATGTATCTGCTGCTAATAGAAGATAGCCAGAGTTACTCGAGTGGCTGATCAACAAACAAGTTTCGAAGTCGTCTGATTATATTTTAATAGTTAATCTTATTCAAGTAAAACAACCTACCAACCATTATATAAAATTTTACTTACAATGTTTAGTATGCAAACCAATTTTTGAATCTCTACCAGCATGTAGGTCAAAATTATGGTGATGCAAAGATTTAAAATTTGAAAGAGCATTGACTTGAAGAAACAAAAGGATAAAAATTAACCTTGACAAAATGTTTTCGGTGAAAATCCCTTATTACTTAAATCCTTGCGTTGCTATAACTTTGACCAAAGGTATGTAGAGGTGCAAAAATATCTTCCCGAGCTAAAGTTTCGAACAACAATATTCTTTTCTGTGATGAAAACTAGCGATAACAAATTTATTCACATATATTGGCCGGTACTAAAAACAAGAACGGTAAAAATTGTGTTAAAAACCTCTTTGGCACAAAAGTGTGCAAAAGCGCCCAAACGAAGTTAGTCGGCACAATCACATTCAGCAGTCTATTCAATTTTTCAAGCTTTTGATAAATTATAGCAGCTTAAGCTAGAGATAGGAGAATAAAAATATTTGTTCCATTCTAAAGTTTAACTCCTAGTAAAAAATATTATCTTACCAGTGAAGGCTCCAAACCAGGAGGCACCCATGCGTATTGACTAAGAATTTTTTCATCGGCATTTTCATTGTCATCCATTATCTTCATGTTGTTCATTTTTCCATTGAGTTCAGTGTTTACAATTTCGTGGTCTTCCTTCGCACACTTGCAATTGTTGCAAATGCGCCTACGAAAGAAATTAATAAAAAATAAAAATGAAAACAGCGACACACAGCTACCTCGCCGGAAAAGTCCTACTGTTGTCGTAACATCATTGCTTTGATACCCTGCACATTCACTATTAAAAATTTGAACGATATGCCTATCAGTATCAGGAAACTACCTACTCTGACATTATTCAAAAATCATCAAAAAACATTTTGTCATGAATTGACTAAATAAAACACGAATCCTTGGAAGACCAGAACATTTTTTTATTTAATGGATACTTTGAATTATTTTGAGCTGATGAGATTTACGTGTATAAATAATTTTGAATTCAGTACGCTTGAGTAAGCTTCGAACGCCTACAAATTTGCTACAAATTAAGCAACGATTTGAGAAAGTAGGTTATAAAAAACACAAAGGCATCTATACTGCATTAAAATAGCAAGCAGAAAGCTTTGCTTTGACTCCCCAGTCCCGAATGCAATCATTCATTCCAAATGCAGCCTTTGGGCTACAAATAAACTGACAGAAATCACCCCTCTGGCATACCAGATAACATGTTTGAAAAAGAAATTACTGATTTGTGCAGGACCCACCCTACAAAGGCCAAAACTCATCTGTCAAAAACGATGGGTGCATGAGGATGAACCTGGTGGGGGCAATTTGCTATATTTGCGGAATCAGTGTGCTAAAAAATGATTTGAATCTACTTGTGTTTAAAAACCATTTTGCTTGTTATGGCAGTTGCAGATACTCTTTACCAAAGAACACCAAGCAGAGATGCGCCAGCAAAACACGAAATAATATTTGAACAAAAGTTTATCAAACCAAAAATATTTTGTGATGTTACTGATTTTGGTAACAGCCGTCGTGTGGAACCTTATAACATCGTCAAATTGCCTGTACAAGCATTCTTATGTATTTCCAGTATATACCCAAGTATTTACTTGAATTTTTTATGAAATTCGAATATGGTGTGCTGTTTCCGATTTGGTAACAGCAGTCGTGTGGAACCTTACAGCATCACCAAAATGCCTGTACAAGCTTTCTTATGTATTTCCAGTATATACCCAAGTATTTACTTGAATTTTTTATGAAATTCGAATATGGTGTGCTGTTTCCG
>JAYJMH010069014.1:0-11308 GCA_036873815.1 Phacellophora camtschatica | reverse complement strand
ACAGATTTTCAGATGTAACTCTTTCCGGCCTCTGATTATAATGGTATTGGCCACCACCTGAATGATATTTTAAAACATT
Source organism: Phacellophora camtschatica (assembly GCA_036873815.1). Taxonomy (NCBI): domain Eukaryota; kingdom Metazoa; phylum Cnidaria; class Scyphozoa; order Semaeostomeae; family Ulmaridae; genus Phacellophora; species Phacellophora camtschatica. Next base: position 11,229 of record JAYJMH010069014.1, on the reverse strand, counting down.
AGAAACGCCCTTTCAGCAGCGACAAAAGTAAATATTACATTTGAACTCCGTCTCCGTTATAACTGTAATACGTATGTCATGTCAGTAAAATTCAAATTTACGTAGAATCAAAACATGTATGAAATCATTTTCTATATATAATTTTGCTTATTAAACGGGTGCTGACATGTGCTAGACTCAACTGAAAAAAAAATAGATCAAGGGTGAAATTTTTTAGGAACGTTATGAACAGCGAGCAGGCAGACAAAATAAGTCCTGGCGTTCAATTCCCTACGCACCATTTAACCTTCGCCGCAAAGCGAATTTACGTGTGAATTAAGAATGGAGACCACGAAAATCAGAGAAACCACCATTTGGGGTGAGACGATGGAAAATGGAGCGTGGAGGGAGTTCCCAACTATTGATAATGGGGAAAAAATGGAAAGGAAGTCCCTCCCTAAGAACACGCATGGAAACACCCCGAAAAGAAAAAAATGGTATAAAACCAGACTCAAGTCCTAAAACGAAGAGGGAAACAAGAAGTAGAGTGGATAAAAAAGCAAGAAAAACATTAGAGGCAAACTTCGACAAATCTGATTTAACGTAATGTTTTCATATTATATTTTTACTACCATAGTTTTACTGGCTGACATCGCAGGTATTAACGTGGATGGTTTGAGCGACCCCAAAAAGTCTGATGCAATTTTTCAAAATTTAAAACATGGTAAACATGATATTGTATTTTTACAAGAAACCCGTTTAAATCGCGTAACAGTTAAGGAAGTATTTTCCCATGCGAAATGGAAGGGAGAACGGTTTCACATTTTGTCGCCTTACAACAACAAAGGTATAGCTATTCTTCTCTCAGATACCTTAAACGCAATGGTACATTCAATTCATACTTGTGCTGAATACCTCTGTCCTTTGGTTGATTTAAGTTTCAAAGGGATCCGTTTCCTGTTTGTAAACATTAATGTCAGCTAATGTAAAAAGGTGGAAAGAACTTTTCTCTAAGGTCTCACAAAAAAGTGAAAAATACACTGACTGTGTGATAATAGGAGGTAATGATCAACTGGGTGTTAGAACAGTCAAGACAAATCAAGAAAAAATCGTTGTAAATCCACAAGAAATTGTCAAAACAGTTAAACAATACTATATCGATCTTTACACCAATGAACCCTGTGACGAACAAGCAGCCCAAACTCTTTTTAATAGCTGTTCTAGCAAACTAACTAATGTCCAACAGTCGCTATGTGACGGTTCACTTACTGGAGATGAATTAAAACTAGTTTTAAGCCAGGCCAACAACGGGAAATCGCCTGGAAATGACGATATCCATGTAGAATTTTACAAGATGTTTTGGTCTACAATCGAAAACTCTGTTACAAAATTTGCTGCTTTCTGTTTTGAAAAAAAAAAATCTGTCATTGGGTAATTGGCGTCCCATTAGCCTTTTGAATGCCGACCACAAATTGATCGCTAAAGTTTTATCATATAGACTAGCAAAAGTTTTAGAGTTTTAAGTTTCTGAAGATCAATGCTGTTCTGTCCCTAGACGCACCATCTTAGGGACATGCCACACTATACGAGATCTAATTAACTTTTGTGAAGACGAAAACCTACATGTTCCCCTACTAAGTATTGAGCAAATGAAAGCCTTTGACTTCGTCAGTTTGGACTTTATTTTTACAGTCTTACATAAAATGAACTTTGATAAGTCCTTTATAAAATGGGTCAACTTTTTATACTATGACACACAAAGCCGAGTTGAGGTAAATGGCTATGCAACAAAATCCTTTCCATTACAAGGAGGAGTAAGGCAAGGTTGTCCGCTGTCACCACTGCTATATGTTCTAGTTGCTGAAGTTTTTGCCGCAAATGTCAGAGCTGACAAAAACATAGTAGCGTAAAAGTCGGTAAAGAAGAATTTAAAATTCAACAATACGCGGATGACACAAGTCTATTTTTGCTAAGGGACAATTTCATAAAAAGTTGCGAAAAACGCATTAGACTTTTCGAAAAAGCAGCAGGAGCAAAAATCAATGCAGAAAATAGCAAGTGTCTATGGCTCGGCAGTTTCAAAGGCCGCACTGAATTCCCATTAGGTTGTGATTGGGGCAATGCAACTTTGAAAATACTGGAAATTTATTTCGGCCCAGAAGACACATCAAAACTCAACTGGAAACCTGGTGTTGGGAAACCCTGTGCGCGGTGAACATAAATTCAAACTTTAATTAATGATTCAGATATTAAAGACACTGCTAGATTTATGAATAAAGTAGGGCCGCGCGTGACGCAGTTCTTAACATGAGTTTTGAGACCGGAACAACCGCTGTGATCTCCAAGTTACTTATACCATTGTATTGGAACATTTAAATAGATATATGGTATCCTGTTATTGTAGAGTCTGATTGGACAGCTCTTTATAGTAATTTTAGCTTTTTGTATTTATATAACCGTGTAACATGTAGAGTTACAGTTAGAATTCTAGCAATGTGAAGGAGATGGACTTGATATGATATTTTACACAGAATGAAGTGTTTTACTTCGGATAGACTCCGAGTTTCATTGTGCCGGTAGAACTAGCAAGCTCGAGGCTGAGTTCCTCAACATTTGGTCCACCGAGGTGAGCCGGACATTGTAGTTCAGAATGTAGACGATCAAAAAAGCGAGGAGAAAACAAGGTACAATTCGTAGAGCGACGACGAATATTTAGAAAGAGAAAATGAAATGGACAAGAAGACACGGAAGAAAAATTTGATGGAATTGAAGGAGAAAAGAAAGGATCTGAAAACACTGGACGATGAAATTTTAGACATATTAATTAAGAAAGACGAAAGCGAAGAAAATCGGGATAAAGAAGCTGATGATTCCGAAGAGTATGAGGACAAAGTCACAAAAACAATTGTGTGGATAGAAGAAGAAATCAGGAAAGCTGATGATGCTTCAGTGAGGAGTGAACTCGAAAGGAGGGTACTCGAAAGGAATGATTCGAAAGAAAGTATATTATCAAAGACTTCGAGTTATGGAAGAAAAGTTAAAGTGAAGTTACCGAAATTGGGGTTAAGCAAGTTTTCCGGTAAAATCGAATGTTGGCAGAAGTTTTGGGATGGATTTGTCAGTGCTATACACGAGAATGACGACTTGACAGAAATCCGTTATTAGAGGAATACCCATGGCAAATAATTGATATGATACAGCAGTGGATCTATTAAAGAAACGATATGCAAAACCAAGTGCTTTACAATGTGCTCATATCAGTCATCTGATGAATGTCAGAAACATCACTCGTTTGAGAACTATGCACGATGAAATCGAGACACATTTTCGTGTGTTGGAGGCACTGGGAGTCGACTAAAAAGCATATTCCAGTATCATCGCACTAACACTGGAGGAGAAGATTCCCGAAAATGTTCGCATTAGCATGATTAGAGCTGACAAAAAGGATCACTTGACATGGACACAAACAGGAGCCAAAACAAGAGGCATCGGGGATGAGACATAGCGGGACGTCAGCAACAACTGCATTGTTTACATCTGGAGCTGATGTCGAAGAGAAGTGTGTATTTTGCCTTAGAAAACATGCAAGTAAACATTGCTCAAAGAAAACGGATCCTGAAGATCGTAAGAACATTCTTAAACAGTATGGGAGGCGTTTTATTTGTCTAAATAGAGGGCGTGGGCCTAACTCTGTTTTTTAGGTGTGAATCAAGAAACTGCGTCTAAGTCCAGTGCATCCCAGACCCAGCTTAGTGCAAAAGCAGCGTCTTGGGTGGGTAGCACTGATTCTGGTGGTAGAATTGCCCTTCAGACAGCCTTGGCAAACATAGTCAGAAGGAAGGAAAAGTGAGAGTGCTTTTTGACTCTGGAAGTCATAAATCGTTCAGCACTGCGAAGGCTGTTGCTTGTTTAGGTTTAGAGCCAGTGAAAAGAGAGAGGTTGTGTATCAGTGCGTTTGGAAGTTTGGAGACAGAAAATAAAATGAGAGATATTGTGCAATTTAATCTTGTTTCTTTGAGAGGAACAGATAAAGTTAATATTGAATTCATTGTTGTTGATGCAATTACTGAAATTGTCAATGAACGCACAGACCTTGTAAAGAAATAATACCCTTACTTGCACATTGTATGATTTTAAGAATTTCTCAATTGGTTTGAGGGAATTCTTAGCATTCAGGTTTTGATTGGGTCAGATTTTTTGTGGTGTTTCCAAGATGCGGAAACAATACGAGTGAGGACACATGAACCAGTGGCTGTAAAGACAAAGCTCGGGTGGGTTCTCTCAGGCCCACTCAAAGGTAAGAAATTTCATTGTTCTGAACCTGTTAATGCGAATTTTCAGTCATATTTGACTAAGAATGACAAGGTAGAACTTGACTCAACAGTGAACAAACTTTGGGACTTAGATAGTATTGGCATCAGATCAGAAAATCAAGTCCATGAAAGTAGTATTGATAAGATCTGTTTCACTGGTGATTTCACCGCTATTCGGTTGGCATGCCTTGGAAGGCAGGACGTGATAATTTGTCATTGAATTTCGCAAATTCTTTTTCAAGATTGACGAGTCTAGTTGAGAAACTTCGAAAAGATCCTAAAATTTTGAACCATTATAATGACATTATTTTAGAACAGCTAGATACAGGTATCATCAAAGAAGTTGCAGATTTAGATTCTAAAGAGAAAGTGTATTACATGCAGCACAGACAAGTAGAACGGGAAGAATCAGAGACCACCAAATTAAGAATAGTCTATGATGCCTTTAAAAAGGAAAGAAAGTCAGGTACTTCTCTTAATGATTGTCTACACATCGGTCCTTCATTGACTCCACTCATTTTGACATTCTTCTGAGTTTTAGATTCTTAAATTGCGGTAGTTGGGGACATAGTAAAGGCGTTTTTGAACATAGAAGTCGACACTATAGACCGAGACTGCTTGAGGCTGAGTCCCTCGACAAAAGGCTCTGGTATATCACTTTTACGTGACATTTGCTACGAAAACGTGCCTGGTTTCTTACCCGAAGTAGTTGTAAAAGAAATTGTGGGTGAACCATATCGTCTAGGATCTCTAGACAAAGTTCGTGAACATTTAACAAAAGAATGGAAGGATATTGTTAATACGATTGTAGCTCCCCTTTTACGCGAGAGTCCGAAATTTCAAGTCATCTCGTAGACAAAGAGAGAAAAAAATTTTCTTAGCTTAGATCAAAAGACTTTATGACCTTCTGATCCAACTTGACACACCGACCATGGTTTCAAATCCTACTGGATCAAACTCACCGGCCAGGTTAACTGAGAAAAAATGTTTGTATCCTTGTTTGATTAACATTTTGACAAAAACTCTTCTGACTTACAATGGCGACTAATTCAACATACCATTCCTTCTGCTGACAAACTTTAACGACATAATGTTATTAGTAATCCGACGTGCCAACGTTGTGACGTTGCTGACGAAACTGAACTTCACTGTATACTATACTGTCCTGAAGTAAAACATCTCTGGAGAAAAGTTGTTTCCCTTATTAAATCTTATAACCCAGATATTGAATTAAACAAGAAGCTCGCCCGTTTTGTTTTCATTGGTTTTTTGGACTATAAAAAGTCTTGCCATTAAGACTATTTGGTCAACTCGAAACGCAATAATATTTGATAAAAAACGCAAAGATATGGAAATTATTTTCGGTGCAAAGTTTAAAAATATAATAAAGTCGCAATACCTTCTTGCAAAAGACCAAATCCGCGACACTTTCACTTTCAAAAGTGTATGGTGCCGCAACAGTGTCTTAGCACAGGTGGATGACGATAAACTGCAATTCTGTTTTTAAATTTTCTTCAACGCCAAAAGTCTATTAGATTCGTATTTAATTATTCAACAGAGTAAGGAACATGGACATTTCCCGAAAAGTACTGTTAGTTATTATTTGATTCGTTATTCCACAGAGTACGGAACATGTTTTTTGTAAGTAGATTTAATTCGCCGCGCTACAAAGAGTAAGGCTTTGCCCAAAAATGTATTATATTTTTGTAACAGTAAATTTTTAGATTCGTGCGTTACAAAGAGTAAGAAACATGAACAATGCCCGAAAATGTATTCGTACAGACAATAGGTTTTGTAATACCTTATTTTAGATTTTTTATTTTTGTTGTATATATTTAGTTATCATTGTTATTAAATAAACGGGTTCTGGCATGTTCACAGGAACCGATATTCTATAGCAGTAAAAGTGAATAGTGAATCTCAAACAATTTTTTTCTTTTATACCATCATTGAAAGTTATTCTAGAAAAATCTAAGACTTTATTTGGCTAATGATTTGAGCTTCTTATTCTTGAGTTTGTAGGTAATGAAAAATTCCTACCCGAGTTACTACAAAACGTTCAGTTCTGAAAATGCGATTTATCACTCTACCCGAGTTACGACAAAATATTCAGTTCTGAAAATGCGATTTATCACTCTACCTAAGTTACGAAAAAACATTCAGTTCTGAAAATGCGATTTATCACTCTACCTGAGTTACGACAAAACATTCAGTTCTGAAAATGCGATTAATCACTCTACCTAAGTTACGATAAAACATTCAGTTCTGAAAATGCGATTTATCACTCTACCTGGAAACTCATATTAAACACAAAACACACTCATTAAAATTCGCGTTATGAAAAATTACACAAAGGAATTCTTTCTTGACAATATAAGGAAATTTGATTTCCCAAATTACATGACATTTGACAACATTAATTCTGCATCTCACATTTTCTTTGCACTATAACTAAAGTCATTAACAAAATAGCCTCATTGAAAGAAATTAGAATTAAGAATAATACTCAGGGGTGGGTCGATAACGAAGTGCTTACAACGATAAACAACCGACACAAGTTGTTTAAACAGTTCCAAAAAAAATATTCCGATTTTGACAAGTGTAAGAAAGCGCCCAATGAAGTTCAGGGTTTTTTAAAAGAAAAAAGAAAAATACCGTCGTTGAAAAGTTGAGAGATAACGTTGAAAAGCCCAAAGAATTGTAGAAAAACCTAAAAACTCTTCTTCTACCCTCAGGAAAAAACCATCCTCAAAAATATGCCTAGACAAAAATGGGGAGTTATCTTTCGATGATAAAACAACTGCCGAAACTTTCAAAGATTTCTTTTCAAAATTAGCCTCTAAATTAGTTGAAAAGCTTCCCTGTTCCATACCTAATTTCAGAAAGATACAGAACTAAACGACCTCAATCTAAACTCAAAATCATTTTCCTTATCGCTAGCTAAAACGAAAGATATATATAAACTCTTCGAAGAAATAAATATTTCCATTGCAACATGAATTGATACCATAGCGGGAAAATTCCTCAGAAATGGTGGCAAAAGCCAATAAATGTTCTATATAATCTACCGAACTCGTCATCAATTTTTCCGGATGGCTGTAAAGAAGCAAAATGAAAACCACTCTTTAAAAAGGGATCAAGAAAAGATTAAATTAGAGGCCGAAATCTTTACTACCCCAACTGTCTAAAATCATATAAAAAGTGGTACATAATCAGGTTTAAAGGCACTTGGATAAAAACAACATCTTTTATGCCCTGCAATCCGGGTTTCTCAAAAATCATTTAACAGATTCATGCTTATCTTACTTGAATGACAGAGTTATTTAGGGTTTTGAGAAAGGAATGATGGCCGGAATGATTCTAATAGATCTTCAAAAAGCATTCGATACTATAGACCATAAAATCTTTTTAGACAAACTGGGATATATCGGTTTCAGTAACGAGGCAATTTTATGGTTCAAATCCTATCTTGGAAACCGTAAATTTTTAGCTAATGTAGGAAAGGAATTCTCCAGTCCGGGTTATTTATCATGTGGGGCGCCACAAGGGTCAATACTCGGACCTCTAATATTTATTTTATATGTCAATGGCATGCCAAGCGTAGTAAATTGTGACTGTGAACTTCTATTGTGCGCGGATGATACTTTTCTACCTTCAGCAATAAAAACGTTGACAAAATAGAACAAAATGTGAACAAAAATTTCAATTCCCTATTGTGACTGGTATATTGAAAATAGATAAAGTATACACTTAGGTGAAGACAAAACCAAAAGCATAGTTTATAGTTTAAACAGCACCCACCAGTAACTTTCCTTGGGTGTGTTCTCCATGAACGATTGTCTGGAGAACCAATGGCAATTAAATCACTTGGAAAAATTAATTCCCGGCTATCATTTCTCTACAGAAAGCAAATCTTTCCAAATTTTAGCCTTCGAAGACTGCTCTGTAACGCCTTGATCCAACCACATTTTGATTATGCTAGTTCTGCATGGTATCCTTCTTTGAACAGAAGGCTTTCAATAAAAAATACAGACAGGTCACAACAATTGTATTCGCTTCTGTTTAAGCATGCAAAATACTGGCTTCCAACAAAAAATAGAGTGGAGCAAATTATATGTGGGAATGTTTTTAAATTCTTTAAAGGAACTTCAACAATATACTTTTCTGGTATCTTTCAAAATTTTAACCAGATCCAAACTACTCGTAGATCAAAAGATAAATTAGCTATTATGTTCCGTAAGAGCAATATTGGCCAAAAATGCTCTTCATATGTATAGGCCCTAAATTGTAGAATCAATTGCCAGCTGATGTCAAAAATGCAAATAACATCAATTCTTTTAAGCACAAAATTAAAAGCAGCTACATGCAAAACTTATTCCAGAATTAAAAAAGAACTGGGTGGCTTGATATTTTTATGCCTGTATTTTTAAATACTTCAGTAAAAAAACATTTTTTTTCTCGTAACACGCCTCTAAAAGGGGCCATCACGGAATTAAGGTCATCTCGGTCTTTTGATGTTATCCCTGCCACTCTAGTTTAAAAGAAGTTACATGCAAAACTTACTCCAGAATTAAAAAGGAACTGGGTGGATTGATATTTTCATGCCTGTATTTTTAAATACTTCAGTGAAAACAAACCTTTTTGTTCTCGTAACACGCCTCTAAAAGACCATCACGGAATTAAGGTCATCTCGATCTTTTGATGTTATCCCTGCCACACTGGCCAGGGGTTCGTGATTTTTTAAATGTATTTTATCGATTTTATCTTTGTATTTTTATTAACTATGTAAATATTTTAACCTTCATTTATTTTTGAAATATTGTAAAATTTTTTTAGTGGCAAATGAAACAGTAAAGTTTTTATTTTCCTGTTTATTTTCATTTTGTTGAATGCATTCAGGGTTGTGAAATCAATTCTTTTATATCGCAAATGGTATTGTCCTGTTCGAAACCGCTACTTTTGTTTCAAAAAATCCCCCTTGTTGAAGCTAAATCAAAATTGAAAGTTCTCAAGGGATAGAGCAAACAGTTCGAGTTACTTTGATTTCCAGTTAAAGATAAAGGATCAGATGTGTGTACCTATCACGTGTGTGAGCTTACCTGAATCCAATCCTTACAAAATTAATCGTCAACTTTTCACATTCTCAACAATTCAGCAGCTCTTTCTACAAACTCACAAGCAATGGCTGACGTGACTGGGTGATGATGCGAAGTGATCAGTATTCCAAATGGTAAATTGATGACAACCAAACCAAACAAATTCATACTTGAAGTAGCATAAAAACTGGAGAAAAAAATTTCTATAAATTCACATTGATTAAGAAAATTATTGGTTCAGTAGTTCAATTGTTCTACAATTTAATGGGGCGTTAATCAGAAAGGCGTCCATCAAAAAAAGGCATTTATTAAACAACCGAACATTAATTGTAAAATATGAAAAATGTTTATTTGAAAAATGTTTGGTAGATAGGTTTGTATTCAGAAACATTTGAACGAAGTTTTAAATATCTTAACCTCCAGATTTCAACGATAACTAACCATATTTAACCATAACTGACCATTCTATTTAAATATGAATGTTTATTTGAAAAATGTTTGGTAGATAGGTTTGTATTCAGAAACATTTGAACAAAGTTTTAAATGTCTTAACCTCCAGATTTCAACGATAACTAACCATATTTAACCATAACTGACCATTCTATTTAAATATGAATCTGACAATTCTAGAGTGTTTTATTCTGGGTTTTCAATGTTTTTCTAACAAATAGACTAAATTCTAGAGTCTTTTACCCTACGTTTGTTGTATTTTATGTCAAAAATAGTAGCGTACATCACAAAGGACAGGACGTGTTATCAGGAGGGGACACGATATGCAAGTTACTTTTGCAGAATGATTTATGGCAGTAGAATTATTGTTAAGATGAACTTTCTTTAATCAGTTCTCGTTCTCATTTTAAAATAAAAAGTTCGATAAAATAAACTTTTTCAAAGTGACAAAGTGAAAACCTTAACTAAAATGTTTAAAATGATATCATTGGATAAGTTCTTAAAATTCTAACAGTCCCCTCCTACCGCTCCTTACATTGTCAGATAATTTCAAAATTTAAAATTCTGCAAACAAACGTGAGCAATGAAATGTATGTTTTAACGGATATTAATTCCTCATATCCCCATTAGAATTAACACCTCTAAATGTAGTAAGAGATTAAAATCATAAGAGATTTTCGAAAATCAGGTTGTCTTGTCAAGCTCTGACTATTCTCTACGTGGGTTACGGAACTGTGAAGAATAGCCCTTTCTGTTTGGAAAAACATTTTTGGAAATTATAAATTCAGTTATTTGTTCAGTCATTTATCTATTTGTATTTATTCAAATTTAATATTCAATGTAAATATGTTTGAGATCACAAAACATACCTGTGAAAGGTTTTCTTCCGCACTACAAATTTAAAACACTCTGTGACGTCAGGCTTTTTTAAATTCAGCTTCAGGCCATTTAAAAACAAATCGTTTTCTGAAAATGGTAAAATAAATAAAAAGTTATGTAAAAGAAATCATGGATAAATAAAAACAATTAAACTAAAACAAAAATCTAAACATGATACGTTGCAAAGTGTTGAACCAGTTCTATATAATTCCAATGCGGCAACAAAACTTCGGACCGATATATCTAAAAGAAAACAAGATATTCCTGACAATGAAATAATCTTCTTTTGCAAAGCTATGCTGTATTTTAAAATCTATCTACACGACAATAATGCTCGTTTTTTTTTGTATGCACATCTTGAGTGGGCCAACAAATAACGTGACAGTTATAAGCCTATTAATACATTCTCAGAAAAATGGGCAAGCGATGCAAGTGGCCAGCCCCACTTTCCTGAATGGAACAACATTTGTATGGTATTTGTATTGAGCAAAATTGCGAAATTTCCGGCCAGT
>JAYJMH010069003.1:0-11309 GCA_036873815.1 Phacellophora camtschatica | reverse complement strand
AATAATATTTAGACAGGATAAAAAACATTTCAGCGAATCAATGCTGTTATCAATGTGTGTCGGTTAAAAATTAACCAACTAAAGTAATTTAAAAAGTTTCTATTTACGATTTTTTTTAATTAAGTAAAAAGTTAAAAAAAATTTACAATAGTTCCTTGAGGTGATTAATGTTTTATTTAACTAAAAAACTCTTGAAGGCTTCTCTCATACTCAGTATAATTAGCGGTCTTTATGGTTTTTAGAGAAAGTTCATTGTAGATATTTTCTCCAGTGTAATAAAATTATTTGCGAGCATATTCAGTTCTGATTTTTGGCATCTTTAAACAGTTATTGGCAATACTCGTATCTTATCCATGATTTTGTATTGTAAAATGATCTTTGAATATGTCACAGATATCTTTCTTAATACATTTCCGAATGAGTTTGCAAGCACGAATCTTATTTGCATTCATTACCTTCGTTGTTTTTTCACCATCATATACAATCCTAATGCATCATTCATGGAACGATTTTAGCTGTTTCATTTTGGTTTCTGTCAGTTTCATCTACATCTACAAAATACCGCAGTAGGTAAAAACAGGCATTGTAATGATAGGTAATGATCATTGAGCAGTATACATCTCTGGCTGATTGTAGGTCAAGATATTTTCTTAGCCTTTCCAGAAGCCTCAATCGTCTTGCTGCTTTGTTGTACGATCTTTCAAAATGCGACTAGTGAGCTGTTCAAGTATATACCCAGGTATTTGTTGTACTCATCGGTGTTCCTTATTGCATTTGAGCCTTGGTACATCTTAAAAGGTTCTGTCTGCAAGCTTATCCATTTAGCAGTCCCAAACAGTAAGGTTCAGTTTTACCCTCCTTCATATTGATAATAAGTTCGTTTTCCTTGAGCCAGTTTGCGATCAAATCCATACCTTCGGTAAGATGTGACTAGATACTTCTAGAGTCCTCTAGAGTCCTTGTTTGCGAAGTACATGACTGTATCGTCTGCATATTTTACTATCCGAGAGCGCCGTATCGCATCAGTAATATCATTAAACAATATGATGAGCAGTAAATGGCCAAGTATGGACCCTTGTGGCACTCCAGAGTAGAATTCTTGCTCATCAGAGGCACAATCGTTGTAACGTACAAAAGCCTTTCGAGCAAACCAAGCATATTATTTCCCGCCAACCCCGTATTGGGGTAGTTTTTCAAGCAGCTCCGAATGACTTACTGTGTCAAACGCTTTGCTTAGATCAATAAAAACGGTGCCTATAAATTTACCATCATCAACACTTTTGCGAATGTCAGAAAATTGTCTATATCTAATAAAAGTTTAACTTGTTCTACATTTTGCAACAACTCTCTGAATAGTTATTAAAATAGAACAACATACTATAAAATAAAATACTGTGCAATGTTATTCTCCATTTTCAAAAAATTGAAAATATTATTTGGCTGACAGCTACAGTTAAACGACCTGGAGCGTTGCATGAGATTTCAAACATTTCAAATGTAACTTCGGAATTAAACTTTGTGCCTAATTTACATTTCATTAATGTTTCATTCTTAGTATGAATTTTAAGCATGGAAAACTGCCATCATTATTGCTGTGAATGCGCATGTGTGTTCAGTTATTATTCTTAAACACCTAACTCATTTTGCAATTTACATTTCTAGGTATATATCAGATTTCCCTTATGTAAAAAATATGTGAGGCCTTCAGATAAACGCAAAACAAAAAAATCAAACAAAATAGTGGGCAGAATGTGCTTAAAAGTTACATTTTGCTTTTTGCCGTTTGCATTTTTACTATTGTGCTGGAAGCTCAAAACTACATTTTAAAAGGCTCACAAAAGAAGAGATATAGGAATTTTGGCAGGCAGTCAAGTCAGGTGTGTACTACCTACTTATTCAAATGCAACAAAAACAAAAAAAAAGAAAGCACAAAGTTATTCCTTTACAGATTTGTTCTAAATAGGTAGAAAATACATCTCAGCATTAAGAACTAATGAAAAATTATATATGTCTTTAGTTTGTTTAAGAAGCCATGATATATCAGGTGTGCTAATCCTTGGTTAACATATGATATGTATTCGTATTCAGTTTGACTGCTGATTCTCATATGTGGGGATTGATATTCTGCATGTTCCGTTAATATGTGGATTCCTGTATATATATCAGCGTTGGTTTGCCTGGACACTCGCAGGTCAGTTATACGTTTGGCTTTTAACAGGGTGTACCGAAAAAATGTCTTGCAATTTGAAGAGCTATATTACAAAAGGTGTTAGTTTTTAAAATTGCAAATTTTGAATAGAAATACAGTTGACTCATGTTATAGTCACTCTGCTTAGAGTCATACTCCCGTTATTATCACATCCCCACTGTTTCACAAATTTACCTCTGGTCAAACAAACCTTTATAAAAGAACTCCGCTTATAGTCACATTTTTCTTGAAAATATTTGGTGTGAATATGATTGGGCTTGACTGTATGTACAATAGGCTAACTTAGAGTTTGGGATATCACACAACCTCCCAGAGCTATTCTAAGGTAAACAAATTTCGAGAATACAATTACCCCAAGCTTCAAGCTTTCACCATGAATTCCAGTCCAAAAATTGAACACCTAAAACAACCTGCTCATGCAAAATTCACAAGATAACAAAACATTTTTACTGAAGAATTAATTCACACCTCTCAACTGGACTTCGCGTGAGCAGGTTGTTTTAAGTGCTAAATTTATGGACCAAAATTAATGGCAATTTCATCAACTCCAACACCAAAAAATGCAGGATGGGGTAATTTTAGTTTTGAAATTTTGATACTTTAACATTGTCCTACAAAGCTTGTGTGATATCCCAAACTTATATTCAATAGTTGTAGTTTAAAAACCAAAACATCACATACTACATATTATAGATCTTCAAACGGAAGAACATTTTTTTGTCCACCTGGAATATTTTCAAAACTCTAACCAAAAAGCCACAAAGACAAGGACTCTCCTTTACGATTGTTAACAGCTTAGGCATATTGTTGCTGAGGTTTTCATAATTAAGTAAGTCTTATTAACGTGAGTGAGTGATCGTATTTAATGTACCTAGCCCGCAAAAGTCTTGAGATGACTTGTTTCAGGAGGGGACAGGGGTTATACATAACCTTTCAGTTTCAAGCACATACACTTGCTATTCTTGCAAGGTATGGGTTTCTGCACTTGGCGCAGGGGGGGCCATTAGGGTGCCCCCGGTCCTTCCTCTCGATGTGACCACACCTCATGATTCCTTTTGCCTTTACCTGGAATTACAGAGAGTTAGCAGCTCTCCTCGCACTTTCGCAGCAAGTATGACCTTGGTGGGATTCGTACCCACAACATTGCGGTTATGAGTCCGGCATCTTAACCACTAGGCCATGCTTGATGGAAGTATGTAGTAAGTAGTAAGTCAATTAAACTTGCTCTGTTATATATTGCTTTTTACAGACAAAGTCATAAATAATTGGAATTCTTAAAAATTATATCAAAACGAATACTGTTTTCAGAATGGCTTTAACAAATTTTCAGCTGCACCATGTGTAATTTAATCTTTTAGTAGTCCAGACACAACCAGTCTCCTTTCAATTAGATAGGGAACTTAAAAGATTAATGTCTCCACCTCTAAATTATTCATCATTAAACACTATGATTTACAAAACAAAAAGACATATTGATTGATGTCTGGTTTACAACAACAGCTGTTCAAAGTTTCATAAGAGTTGTAAGTGACATATGCATCACTCTAAGTGACACATGCATGATGGCTAACCAATATACATCATTCCATACACACTACCTTGAACAGCAGTACCATCAAGTTTTTAATTCACAAAGAGGAATTGTTTGAGCTGTTATTCAAAGATGCATAGATGAATTCCGGCTCCCGTATATTTAGCAAACAAAGTACTGGATACAGGTGCCACACCTGTAGCCACTATACAAAATTGAAGCTTTCCATTTTGGAATTTTTCAGTTTTTTTTTATTTGAAGAAGAAAGTTTCAACAAAAACAAAAGCCAAAAACAATAATATTTCTTGCCATTTTTGTTCAAAAACAATATCATTGCCTATCAAAAATTATCACACTTTGCCTGTGTGTGTTTCTGAGATAGGGAGCTTTAAAGATCAATGTGTCCACCTCTAAATTATTCATCATCAAACACTATGACTTACAAAACAAGAAAACATCAGTATCGATTAATGTTTGGATTACAACAACAGCTGTTAAAGGTTTTTAAAATTTCATAAGACCTGTAAGTGATGTATGCATCACTAAGTGACATATGCATGATGGCTAACCAATATGCATCACTCCATATTACACTACCATGACAAGCAGTACCACTGAGTTTGAAGTTCACAGAGAGAGTAGAAATATTCGAGTTCTTACTCAATGACGCAAATAACGATTAGATGAATTCTGGATCCCGTATTTTTAGTAAACAAAGTACTGGATACAGGTGCCATACCTGTAGCCGCAATGAAAAATTAATGCTTCAAATCGTTCCATTTTTGAATTTTTCCAGTTTTTGTTGTTTTGAAGAAGAAAGTTTCAACAAAAGTAAAGGCCAAAAACAATAAAATTTCTTGCCATTTTTGTTCAAAAACAATATCATTGCCTATCAAAAATGTTCACATTTTGCCAATGTTTTTCTGCTGATTTTTCAGAATATAATCCATCAAATTTCAAAATTAAAAAATTATCCTGAAAATTGATATTCTGGGATCCGAGATGAAGTAAAACCTGTTTGTTTTCATAGACGTTCATGTAACATCAATGAAAAGTATTCTTTTTAAAAATAAAATTTTCTTTTTCTTTTTAAAAAGCATGGCATGCTTGTGCAATGGAGAATTTCTCCAGATATTATTTATTTATCCATTTGGTTCAGGTTTCTTCTAACACAGTGAATGTGCAACCAATTATCCAAGATGTCTTTCATTATAAAAACACACATTTTCCAGCAATGTTATTAGATTACAAAATTTAAATTTTGCTACAAAACAAAGACTTCTCAAGAGATTCATCACATGTGTGAAAACAAACTGGGTTTTTCTTCAATCCAGGGTGCATTCCATGCACTTGGCCCAAAGATCTTCAGCATGGAAAAGAAATTTCTTGGCGTATTGGTGCAAAAACTTGGTGAAAACAATAGAAATTAATTGACTGCAGGAAAAACAAAATCCAACTCAGATCCAAAAGTTCTCAAACACTTTATGCTATTCAAATGTGCTTTTTTGATATTATTGATAATGATATTTTGATATATATAATATTATAACGCCACTGCAAAATTAGTAGTGCTGAGCCATTTGCCACTGCCACTGAGTGGCAATTTTCATTTTCAATTTTCAAAAAGAAATGCATGCAAAGTTTGACAAAATGCTACAAAAAATGTATTGTAGAAGAGCAGCAGTTTTGGAAAGAATTTGAGTGTGCCAATTCAAGTTAAAAAACCTGCATTTCTATATTTTAAGCGTAGCTACGCTGGACACAACGTACGGACACAAACAAGAAAAAAACAGTTTTGGTTCTTTGCTCTTTCCGCTTCTTTCTGTTCTCTTCAATCGGACCTTCAATCTTCATCGCATAAAAACAAACTAAAAAGATTTTTGCAAAGGGTATGTAATTGTATGCACCACATAAACACGGCACTGGTTTGATTATGCAAAAAATATAATGAGAACTAAAATCTAAAACAAGCCTGGGAAGTTTAGGCTTAAAAGGCTACCTGATTATATCGTCATTGTGTCCCAAGAAAAACTTCTGTCTTCGCTCCCTCAAATTGTACACAACGCCCACACCAGCGACGAAATAAACTACCTCACCATTTTGTGTGTAAAAAAGATTATTTCGACATTGGTGGCCACGATAACCATATACCCATTCCAAGCGTAGTTGACTTGCTGGTGCACTCTTGTCAACCATGGCTTTCTATTCTGATGCAAACTTAGCTTTTTCCCTCTTCTTTCTAAAAAGCAGAGCACGTCTTCCCGCCACCTTGCAATCGCTCTTTTGCCAAGTGCAGAACCTCGTTTTCCCGGAAAGGCTAACGCCCACTTAATCAAAACGAGGCTCTAGATCGATATATCATGAATGAAATAATTAAAATGTTCAACGTAGAAACTATCGCCAAAATATTTAAACAATTTACTGTAATAAATTACTACCATAACTGGTAAACGATAAACATATCTTCTTTTTTTTTAATTTATTTTAATTTGATTTAACACAGTAGTTAACAATATATACACATATATACAAACATTTTAATGAAACAGTTTTGAACACAGTTTTAACTTTGATGTAATTTTTGATTTCTTGTTTTATCATCTTACGTTGTTTAACAGGTCCTTGATTGATAACATATTTCTGTTCTGAACAAGTAAACCTGTATAAATATTACTTATTATTATTATCATTAACTAATCAAAATCGAATACATACAAGGAAAACAAATTAAATTAAATTAAATATTTTTATAAATTTTAATAGCAATGATTTTGTCTGTAAAAAGCACCGTGCCTCCCGAGATTCTCAACCTAAAATTTAAAAAGTCTGCAGGAGATGATGAAATTAAACAATTTGATTAAAAAATGCGATACATTATTTTTTCTTTATAATTTCCCTTTTAGGTCTGGAAAATTATTGAAAAGGTTATCCCTATTTTTAAAAATTGAGAGGAAAATGAAGCTGAAAATTACAGGCCAATATCTCTCTGTTATCGTGCTTTGAAAAAACACTAGAGTGACTTATTTCAAAAAGAATTATAGTTTTCTTAAAAACATTAGATCCTATTTTAACTAAAATTTGGCTTTCTAGAATTACTAGATAACATATACTCGAAACTCATAAAGGAAACACATTTCTCGGCATGTTTTTAGATTTATCAAAAGTATTCGATGCCATAAATCATTCACTATTGCTCGAAAAACTGAACCACTATGGCTTGAGAGGCAAAATACATTATTGGTTTTCAAGCGAGCTCCCTAAATCTATTAAAACTATTTCTATCAAAACCAGTGTTACAACTTTACAATATTCTTAAAACTATATGCATCCAAACATGTATTTTTAAAATCTTTATAATTTTCATAACTATTATCTTTTATATTATTCATAATTACTAACCAACATGTTCTTTGCTGTTGCGGTTTGTGTTCAAAATTTTGTTAACAAATATGTATTGTGATTTATTGCATTTAGATTTACTATTATTATTATTTACGGCCTAAGCCAGATAAGTTCTGCTTCCCTTGGGTCGTGTAGAATGCAATATTTATATCTAATTTTATTATATACATCCATATGTAAACTTTTTGCATTATCGAATAAAAATGATGATGATGATGATGATATAAAATGAAAATTGCTAAAATATTGCATACACTATGATTCGCAAAACTCTGCTGAGATCTTAAATGATTTTTTGATTAGAAATCAAAACAAACATATATACCATAAAAGATAAATAAATGACTATCAGGTTTACAGAGCAGACAAAAAATGCTCTGTAAATCAAAAAATGTGTGGCCAAATGCTCAAAAACAAAGGCAAAAGTATCTGGAACAATCTTCGCTCGACCATTCAAAATATTTCAAATTCTTAGATTTTACATTATCAGCCCATGTATATTAAGCTCTGCTTTCCTTGGATCGCATAGAAACACTGTTTATGTAGCATGTATTTTAAGCGGTATTATTCCAAACAATAAGCAAAAGTGCCTTCTCGAGAGTCATGCCTCCTTCAAGCAAGCCTCCTGCTTCCTAAGTCCCTGAGATGTAATAACGATTAATTGCAAAATAAAAATGAAACAGCTCATGCTCAAATTTGAAAAAAAGATGCACGATTTTCGAAATAAACCACAACAGATACACATAAATGGTTACATATCATCTTACTTCGTGGACACTGTACTAATCGGCAAATGAACGAGAGTTCAAAGTGTGGTTTATTATATGCCATCGCTATATGGGTGCTTCGTTCTTAAAATAACTTTTTGTTTTGAAAAAGATTCTGAGATTTGAAATTGCTCTCGACGAGTATGACATATAGATTAATTGAATGTCGCCACACTTTGAGTGATACTCTTGTTCACGAACACTGTACTAATCAAGATAGCAATACCCAACAGAACGAAAATAGTACATTTGGTTAGTGCATTTGCCTCAAAAATTGTTTTCATAACAAAACTGCATTGGGAAAGTAAGAACAAAAATGAGAAACACTCGAGGCTGTAATGGAACAACAGGCGCACAACTAGGATTTTGAGAGGGCAGGGATTCCGTTATATGTGGAAAACGCTTGCTCCTCCGTAGTCGGTTAAGATGCCCAGCATGCCCGTTAGTTTTCGCATACACTCCTTTTTCATAAGAACCAGATAATTTTTCGCGTGGGTCGATGTTCTTAAATTTATAAGAATTTGAGGCTGAAATGTTCTTAAATTGTTCTTATTTTTGCACGGAAGAGTCTTCAGTATCTTTATTCTAATTGACGACGTGACCAGTTTTTTCTTCTGTGCTTCAACAACACATAAGGAGCATTCATGCTTTGTATCATTCATGTTTGTATAGTTTAAGTGATTTGTATAGTAAGCAACAATCACTGAAAATAATTTCATAATATTAAATGCGGTGTTTAATTTTTTGGAAATGTTGGAACTGAGGCTGAGCATGTTATTAATTTGTTTTTATTTTTCTTGACAATTTGAGCATGGATATTTTTAAAGTGTGTTCTTATAAAAAAAAAGTTTTCCGGGTGTTCTCAGAAAAAGGTAACAGCTTTGATCAAGGCTAGCGCTGCGAGTTAAACTCAAATTTATTCAAAACAAATTTTTAAACTATTTCTCGGTAGTCAACTCGGTTCTAGTTTGTTATTGTTTTTGCTTCGAGAGTGGAGATATTATTTTTGAAAGTTCAAATTTGCCTCCAACCCAAAACCAGAGGTCTAGATTTTTTGCTAAACTGCGTCTTTGGATCTCATCTAAACTGCGAAATGAATTTAATGGTGCTTTTTGAGAATTTTTACCAAAAATCTATCAAAATTAAATGGCAATGTTAGTTTTCAAAAAATGTAATCACGAAAAACTGATTTTCAAGATTCTTTTTCAAATCATTGTTCAGAAGTGTTTTCAAAAACAGAGTACGTTGTCTGGAACACTCCAGTGATTCAGAAAATCCTACAACACGATCCTTTAAGATTTTAGTTTTCAAAATTAAACCCTCCGGATTTGAGTGGGAGGCAAATTTGAACTTTAAACGTTACTCTCTCAATTCTCAAACTATTAATATCAACAAAGCAGATTTTTAATTTGAAATTGACTATAGAGAATTACCTAAAAAATTATTTTTGGCTGATTTGAGCGATATTCCCAGCACTACCTCTGATCAAACCTGTTACCATATTTTTGGGACACCCGGTAGTCTCCAAAATCATGACAAAATGCTTCCAAAATTAGGCAAGACTTGATTTTGAAAAAAGGGCATTTGCTCTAGTTGCGCTCCTGAACAAAATAGTAACAAAAAATAATGCTCAGAATGGGGCTGGCTGTTTCTATAACCTGTAATCTGTACCAGAATCAGAAACTCGACTTTTCTTTACTAATACCCTGTGACTCTGTGACGATTCCATGACTCCATGATTGAGAGGATTGATCCATATTAGAAAGAATTCCATACTAGCACTATTCCATATAAAGTAAAGATTGTGCAATTAATATTTGGCGTGAAGTTTCGAGAAGCATGCAATGCTTCATCTTTAGAGCCCCAAAATTACATTTTAGCCAAAGTTAATTATGCACTATACAATCGTGAATAGTAATAACAATCATGGCTTTCTACTAATTAAAAGAAGCAGAAAATTATAAACTGTAATGAAAAGGATGGACCAAATTAGAATGATAACAATGAACAAGGATGGAGGACAGACCTGTTGGAAGTCAATCCTGTTTATTCTTGATTTGGTTTATTTTATTGTTACTGTTTCTTTTGTAACTGTCTACTTGACGTCATAATTTAAGATAAATCATGGCGACAGAAGCTAGTGACAATAAGACAAACGCCAAGATTTATATAATTGTCATAATCATGAATATATAAAATATAAATAATTTATCACCCGTTAAACAAACTGTTGGTTTTGTGAAATCGGAATGTACGAATAATTTGAATCACGACTAGATAAAATATGTCTCTATTTGGTTTGAATTAAAATTGTCTTCATAAAACTGCAGTCTCCAGGATAAAATTGAAACTCACGGTTTAAGACTAAGCAATACCTGCAAAATATTTACCTCGTGCATTATTTTCTATTGATAGTATTGAGTTTTATTTAACTCCGTTTATTTGCTGAAAAGTCAGGTGCATTTAGAACTTTTTGAAAGGAATCATTTTTGAAAGCTGGAAACATGAAGTTTCATAATGATGCAGATAGCAGAAATTCTATTGTTTGTACTCTGATTATGCATAATGTCTATGTATGCTTTTTTCTTTCCATTTGCATGCATCCAGTAGATGCCTCTTCTTCAAGTAAGTAATAACCTTTATCCATTGCTTTTATTTTATTTCAATTCTAAAAGAGAAAGGTAGTCTAGCTCTTCCGCTAGGAAGCTAATTTTACAAAGTTTACGAATCCTTATGCTAACTGTTACTAATTGTTCAGAACTGTTACTAATACTACTTCCTATGAACTGTGTTCAGTTAAATATTATGGTTCTTCTCTTTGGAATTTGCTTCCAATCTATATGTTTTAGATTCAATTACTGCGTTTGGATCAAAACTGAAAGATTATTTTATTGAACAAATCAATGGTTTTCTAGTTAAGGCTCTCTATCTTGAATTTTTTAGTTTTTTATTTTATAAATTGTTATTTTTCATGGTGATTAGATTTTTTTTTTTTGGGGGGGGGGTGGGGTTGCTCTTTCGAATAGTTTACCTATATTGAGTGCTCCTCTGCAGTTTTGGAATTCTTAAATTTATTTGTAAAATTTAAATAAACTGATGTTGATGTTAGTTTATAATGTATGTTAATTTGTATTTTAATTTCATTTTGATGTATTCAGTAGTATTGTATTTTGGTTTCAAAACACTTCTTTGAAATTTGTTTTACCATAGAATGCGCATGGATAGACAACCAATCAGTCTTCAGCAGAGAGAGTGGAGTCAACGTCGGACATTACGATGGCGCGGAAGACTGCCCTCTTGCTTGCGTGAACACTATCATTCTTCAAAAGCCAAAATATGCAGAATACAATCCTGCTTCAAAGGAATGTTTCTGTTATTTCGATAGTATAGGATTGGTGAT
>JAYJMH010068992.1:0-11309 GCA_036873815.1 Phacellophora camtschatica | reverse complement strand
ACTTACTTACTTACTTACTTACTTACTTACTTACTTACTTACTTACTTACTTACTTACTTACTTACTTACTTACTTAATACTTACTTACTTACTTACTTACTTACTTACTTACTTACTTACTTACTTACTTACTTACTTACTCACAAAATCTAAAATTCAAAGAACATAATAGCATTAATGAATCATTGTCATCAATTTTATGTTGGCAAAATAATAAAATACAGAAAATGACAAAGAATTAATTAGCAATTACAGTAGGTAGCAAAAGAGGCAAGATAGTAAAATAAAAATCAACTATGATGGCTATTAATCCATGGATTTGTTGGGAAGAAGCATCCAAAATAAAAATGTCCACCGCTTTCATTCCCATACCAGAAAGTTTTAAACAATTCTGTCTTGCATCCCCCTTTGCATCATTGTATGCAGCTGCCAGTTGCTGATAACTTTAATTGGTATGTTCTGTTGCATTTTGTTGTAAGCAATTTTCTCAACTTTGATAACGTTTTATTATGCTTGTGCTGCTTTGAAATGTGCAGAACGTGTTTTCTTTGCTTTTGGGCAATTTTCCCATATTCACCAGCGGAGCCCAGCCAAGTCTTTGAAAAAACTGAAAGCAAGAATGCTCACTCATAGATTATAATATTCACTTTCAACAGGAATAGGAAGGAACGAATACCTAACCTTTTCTGTGGCTCACAATTTCTTCCTTCTCCACTTTTGCAATCAGGGGCGCACATTCAAACATGACTTAGGGGGGGGTGTAAAAAATTTGGACCGACTTTAGGCCCAAAAGTTTTGGACCGACTAACTGCATTATTCCAGTATTAGTACATTAGCATGTATTATGGTGCACAAAATACATAATAAAGCTCGATTAAGTTCATTTAATATATATACAAACTTTAAGACATCCATAAAACGGGGCATTATAATAAAACCACACCTTGTCTTTGGCAGCTTTCTGGTTACCATTTCTTTCTGGGGGTTAATACTGTAATAAGTCTCACTGGCAAGAATCACCATGAATCAAGGGTTTACGAAACCTTACAGTGCGCCGAAGGCGCAACTCACTTGGTCGTCATTTTCAAATTAATGGTCGCTAGATTGGTCGCTCAAATTAATGGTCGCTCACTAGGTCGTCATTTTCAAATTAATGGTCGCTAGATTGGCTGTAGTGGCCTATCTTTTACTTTAAAATTATGTTTCCAGATAGGCCAGAATTACTGAGTACAGAATTACTAAACAACTTCTCATCGCCGGAAAATGCCTTGAATATCTCGATACCGTATTGAGAAAGACCCCAATAGCTCAGCCGTTGGCATACCATTGCTTAGATTGTGATTATAACAATACCAAATTTTCATTTTGGAGCAGTTACAAAGTTAAAACTTAGTATGGCAATGCAAATAGTGTTTTAGTTTTTTCATTTATTAGAGATATTTTGTAACAATACATAACTTTATGATAAAGAGCAGAACAGCAATGCCCTATTTTTAGTTTTGCTCGATCCTTGTGAGTCAGACCCAGAGTCTTTCCAACAGGGGCACAGTGGGGCCTATATTTTATTGTTTGCAAATTTTCCCAGAAACGTTTTCCAGACACAATAAAAACGAGCATACGCTTAAGATCGACATGTAAGCTACAAGCGCACCCACCTAGGAGGGGCCGGGGGCATGCTCCCCGGGAAAAGTTTGAAGATCTAGGTGGCTAGTTTGCCTGTGGTGGCTCTTTTTGGCCCTGATGTTAAAATTATAAACATAAAATCGGTAAAGATGTGGAAAGGCACAATTAATTGAAGATTGAGTCTTGAAATTAACTGTCTGGATTTCTCTCACAGCGAAGCTTCCCAGACGTATCTGATATTCCTATTTCTTTTGGGTTTGGATAATTCAAAATGAAAGAGCTGTACTCTTCTTTAAATCCACCTGATCCAAACCATATCTCCTCTCCACTTTGCTGAAAATTGTAACATAAATTACCAAACAGTAAACTTTTTCAGAACATTTCCGACAAAGTGCTGATTATCTCGAAAATTCCAAAAACAGGGTGGGCAAATTGTCAAACATGCCCCCGACCACCGCACCCCTATTTGCCAAATTCAGGTCGCAGTTCACAGTTGTTCAAAATATAAAGAAATTCTTACGTTAAATCAAAAAACCAAATATTGCTTTGTCGAATTTTCACCTAGGATATTGCTTTGTAGGATTTCAATCAAATGGAACAAAATCCAAAATCAAAGAGTCTGCAAATAATCTCGCTTAGACCAACTAGCTAACCATACCAAAAGCGACCCCAAATTTTCAGGGACCGACTTATTTTTTAAACATGGACCGATTTGATAAATATATGGGGTATAGCACCTTCCCCCACACCCCCCCCTAATGTGCGTCCCTGACTCGGAGCAATACTCCGTCCATCGTTGTATGAAATCTGTTTCTTCACTTAGGTAGCAACCAGTTTTGCTAAAAATTGCACTTTCATTGCTTTCAGACGTTAAATCTCTTACTGCTTGTCCTTTCTACTGTTGTTTATCTTCATATCTTGTTCGAGACATTCACATTTATCCTCAAAAATACTATTTTTTCTTCTCTCGAGCTTTTTTGATCGATTTATTAATCGTCCTGTACATTTGTGCTGTAACTGGATCGTTTATTTTTGTTTATTTTAGTTTCCTTCTTTCATCGCATAGGTCGAGTAAATCATTGTATATCCAAGCTTTTTAGTAGGTCGATGTTTTTCTAGTACTTCCTGTACCTCCAATGTCTTCAATACCTATGGTTAGCAGTAGTGGTGCAAACTTACTATCAATATAAAAATTGCCTTGAAATGCAATCTACAATTGTTTAATCCATTAGTTTATGAAGGTTAAAGTAAAAACAGGAGAATTTCTGTTTTGACATTTTCCTTAATTGAATTTTGAATTCACTGAATCGTGATAGCTGCCCTAGTCTACTCCAGGAAAACTTCATGGCTGGTTGATATCGAAACCAGATCTAAATCGTTTTCCCAACAATCTAGTTTATTATGATCTAGTTGATTATGATTTTGGTTATCGGGGCAATTGCCAAGTGCAAATCCTAGATGGCTTGTGAGGACCGAATGTGTTGGCTATTATCATCTTATATAATCAAGTTGAATATGAGTTATTATAGGTGCTATCTCATGTGCAGATCCTAGATGGCTTGCGAGGATCGCAGGTGTTGGCTATTATCATGGCCCAATTGTTAAGGCGCCTGACTCACGATCGCAAAGTCGTGGGTTTGAGTCCCACCAAGGTCACACTTGCTGCGAAAGTGTGAGGAGAGCTCCTAACTCTCTGTAATTCCAGGCATAGGCAAAATGAATCACTAGGTATGGCCACATTGATAGGAAGGACCGGGATCGCCCTGAGAGAAGTCCCCCTGCGCCAAGCACAACAACCCATACCTTGCCAGAATAGCAAGTGTATGGCCTGAAACTGAAACTGTATGACCCATGTTCCCTGCTGGAAACAAGTCATCTCGAGACTTTGGCGGGCTAGGCACGTTAAATACGATAACTCACTCACCCACTCATCATCTGGTTGTCAGCAGCAATCTCTAGTAGCCGCAAGCCTCGTTCGTTTCACTTTTTGTTCGAGTAAGGACCACAAGTCCCTTTCCAATTTTCACATGCGTCTTTTCCAATCACCTAGTATAACTATTCTATCCTTTTTTGGTGTCTCATCGATAACTTTTCGAGCCTCAGAATAGAAAAAAATTCTTACACAAATTTTAGCTTTAAATAATCATGATTTTCAAGATCTTCTGGAGATACCGGGTGTCTCAAAAAATTGTAACATGTTTAATCAAGGCTTGTGCTGAGGATATCGCTCAAATCCATCAAATATTTTTGTTTAAGTAATCCTTGATAGTTCGCTTTCAAAAACAAAATCTTATTCTACCCTAAACCCGATATTTTGCTTTTGGTCTAAGCTCTTAGAAGGTCGCTTTGTAGGATTTTCTGAACAACGGCGGTGTTCCAGACAACATACTTAGTTTTTGAAAATACTTCTGAATAATGATTTCAAAAAGAATCATCAAAATCAGTTGTCCATGACTAAATTTTTTGAAAATTAAAATTGCTGTTTCAATTTGGTAGATTTTTAGTAAAAATGCTGAAAAAAGAGAAAGCACGTCATAGTGGCAGCATCCATCAATAAGCGTTTCATTTTAAGTTTTTGGAATTCTTTCCGAGTGTGTTTCCAAGCACTACTAAATTAATTTGATAAAACGCTATGGTTTAAGAGATCCAAAGGCGCAATTTGGACCAAAATCTAGACCTCTGCTTTTGGGTTGGAGGCAAATTTGAACTTTCAAAATTAATATCTAGACTCTCAATGCACAAATACTAACAAACTAGGTTCCAATTTTTAAATTGATTGCCAAGAACTATTTAAAAAATTTATTAGAATAAATTTGAGCGAAACTCGCATATTTTTGTTTAAAAGCTGTTTACCATATTTTTGGATACCCGGTACATGAAAAACATCAAAATGATAGCCGCGTTTTGATTTTCATTTAAAAAACAGGTAGTGATAAAGAATTGTAGAAATGCTCGCCACAGACAAGCTAGAATATTAAATTGGCTTTATTTTTGAAGAGAAGGGTAACAGGCATTGGGAACCTGGAAATTGCGTTTATAATATCGAAACATTGTCATTACATTTTACTATATATTTAGGAGATGGACAAAAGACTAAAAAGACGTTTAAATGAGAAATAAAACGAGAAAAGACTATTTTCTTTTAAATCCTTGTCAGCCGTGTGAATCACAAGCACAAATGACACAGCACGCCCGATTCATTGCACACGTACTGTTTTAATCACGAAAAGGATTGCAAAATGTCGATTCCTTTTACAATGTTTAATGAGAAATTTTAATTATGGACTTCCGTAAAATGTGCATTGAGTTAAAACATTATTTTAAATTCTTTTAACATGAGATCTGAAACAAACTTCATTGTTTTCAAGAAATGGATATATATGCAAGAACACAATTAAAAAATTGTAATTAATTAAGGAAAAGGTTTTTGCAATTATTTGATAATTTATTTAAAAAGAAATTATTATTGTTAATCATAAATGTAATTACTATTTCGTTGTTAATAATGAATATAAATATTGATAAACAAATGAACTCCACAAACAACCACAAGTTTATTGAGATGGGACCGGGTAAACGCGCAAAGCCTTGCTGCGGTGGAGCCGCGCAGAATCTCACCAATGGAGTTACCGTGCATCTATGAGAATAAACCTTGCTAGGCCATCTTAAAGCGAAGTTAAATTCATTTATCTAAGTAATCAGTGAGCAAGAACAATCAAGATTATCTTGAAGATACAGCCATGTAACTGTAGATTGCTGGAGATTGAGTAAATTTTGGCGTTATACCATTTGGAAGGCAAGCAGCAAAATTCCTGTACACAATGAAAGACGGCCTGCATAGGCCAGGACCGTGACGTCAAGACCGAGCGTTAAAATACATTATGTAGAAATATTTTGGTGGAGCGGAATTCGAGAACATGTCTGAACGAGTTGGGAAAATCGGCCTTAATGCTGGCACACCATGGAGTTTATTTGCAGAAAATACTGCTTTTGAAGATAGTCAAGGTAGTTCAATTGTTTGTTGCTATTTCTGACTTGTTTGGTCTTGATATTACAACAATCTTTTAGGCCTCCTGTCACTGTGCTTATTGACGCATGGCGGATTATATTGTTTTTACATATATTGATACCATTGTTGATTATATGAGAACATGAGTTTAGAATGTCATCGTTTTGCTGGTTATGTTAGCAAGAGGAGATAACTTTCATGAGATCAGAAAATGATTGATTGTTTTCAATTAATATAAACTTTGTTTCATTTTAGTTTTTACACTGCAGAGTTTTACAATGTTTTGATTTTGTTTTTTTTTGTACTTGTGTGCAATTGTTTGTTTGTTAGAAAAAGGGAAACAATTTAATGATGATAAATAAAAATTATTTATAGTAAATAAAAATAATCAATCTTTTTTAAACTCAGTTGGTTCAAAATTTCAGCCTTTTTTGTTTTTAGAATATATATGTTTTGTTTTTGCTTTTTTGATTTGATGTTCAATTTTTGTGTTTTATAATGGCATTTTAGTTATTAAAATCTGAAACTCCTTCCCATAAATTTCTTCCACCATAAATTGAAACTTTAAACTGACGTTGATCATCATGCATCGTGAATATATTTTGATATGCAAGCTTTCTGCTTGATTTCTTTCTGAGTTTTGAGAATTTAGAGTTCTTTAATTTTATTCATGGCCCAAGTAAAACCCTGTCACCCTTACCAGTGCAGACCAGCTCAATGCCACTAAAAAATTAAAATCAAATCAAAGATACCTATTACATGTTACAAGTCATTGCTTGTCATATGAATGAAATGAACTGAAAAAGCAAAATTAGACATGCACCTAGAATTTTGCAAAAATATTTGATCATAGAACAGCCAGGGGAATCCATGTCTACGCTGCTCCGGACATACAATAGAAAACTTAAAAGATCAATAAACAGAAAATCGCTTTTCCAAGGTGATTCAAATACATACAGTCATACAGTCATATGTCCTGACTGAGTAACACTTCAACAATTATTTGTTTTACTTGGCCAATTAATTGCTACTTGGAGAGTTTTTACGCCATAAGTTTTTTGAAATATGCAACAAGTTTACAGTACCACAATGAGGAAGTGTTTGGTGTTAATATAAATATACTGGCTTTTGGAAATACCATTTGTACAACCATCATCACAATCACTGATACTCATGAGAGAATCTGAGAACATGTCTGAAGGAAATTAACTTGAAGTCTAAAAAAGCATCTTAGTTGGGGAAATGTGAAGTCATTGTAAGACAGACAGATTTAATAGAGCTTTATTGTTTATCTATTCTTAACATACTTATATTTGGTCACAAATACATAGCTTTATTCCCTCTGAGAAGCAGGATATTTGAAACTTGCAAAAACACTATATTAAACTTTTTAGTGCAGGCAATTTTCAGTTCATAAAAATGAATTGTTGGTTGAATAATTGGGGGGAATGAAAAGATTAAGAGCAATTTTAGTTGTGAAAAAGTGTTTGCTGGGAGAAAAATTGTAAGCAGTCAGTGATGTAGCCAGAAGACCATTTGTTGTACATTTATAACACATCACACACCATCACACCCCCAAAATTCCAAGTTGTGTGATTTACTGCCATGCCATTAATTTTCAAAAGGAAAGGTCTGATTTTGTTTGATAGAGTTGAAGTAAGGAGCATGTTATAATTACAGAGTTGAAATAAGAGATCAATGTTATGCTTGAAATTATGAATGGTTTGCAATGCTTTTGAAGGTTTTGCTATTTCACACATTGACAAGCAAGCATGGCCCAGTGGTTAAGGCGCCGGACTCATAACCTCAAGGTCATAGGTTTGAATCCCACCAAGGTCATACTTGCTGCGAAAGTGTGAGGAGAGCTGTTAACTCTCTGTAATTCTAGGCAAAGGCAAAAGGAATCACGAGGTGTGGTCACATCAAGAGGAAGGACCGGAGTCGCCCTGATGGGCCCCCCTGTGCCAAGCGCAGAAACCCATACCTTGTGAGAATAGCAAGTGTATGTGCCTAAAAAAACTGAAAAGGTTCTGTATAACCTTGCTGGAAACAAGTCATCTTGAGACTTTAGCAGGCTAGGCACATTAAATATGATAACTCACTGTCTTTGCCTTTTGCCATTATACAAAAAAATTAATTTTATATTCTTTTTCTTTTTATATGCACCAAATTTCTTGGGATGTAAATTAAATTTTCTTCCAGATAGATACATGTTTTTTGTGTACCTCTATTTGGAGTACATTTGTATGCAGTATGTGTGCATTGAAATATTATGTTTAGAGGCTTGAAAGTTTCTTCTAAAGCAAAAGTTTTTGGTTTCTTATGAAATTTGTATTGCGTTTTTTAGGGTAGTGAAGATTTTCAACATTGCTCTTGTTTGCATATTAAAAATGCAATAAATTTTGATCGATAAATGATCTATTAAATTTTTGGGAGACAACATGAAGTTTTAAGTGTTGAAATATCTCAAATATCTCAAAATGTTCAAGTATGCACTGTTATACTTTTACCGTTTGTCATCATATTTATGTCTTAATCTTATTTCATTGGTAAAACAGAGAAAATAAGATGGCCTAAAAAAGTTGTGTTTGACCCAACTTGCATTTGGAGTAGCTTGGTGGTGCCTTTTATTCAGCAATTATGTTATCAAAATTAGACCATCATTTACTTGTGACTAATTTTGAAGATTATTTTTGTCATGCTTTTCTTGCAGCATTTCAATATTTTTTGTTAACATGATTTTATACTTTTTTGCAAAAATAAATTTTTAATATTATTTGTACATAAACATTTGTCTGGAGAAATTTTCCTTAAAAACATGCACAATGCACAATTTTATTCATGGCCCAAGTAAAACCCTGTCACCCTTACCAGTTCAGACCAGCTCAATGCCACTAAAACATGCACAATGAATAAAATAATAATAAAATGGCAATAGGCATGCAAACATGTGTGAAGAGTCAAAGTGTTGTTTTTGATATAATGGTTATTGTGCAACTCAACAGCCATACTTTACAAATATAAAATTTCAAATTTGTAGGAAACGATTTTAATGGATTCTTGCAAATCTCACTTTGGGATTTTTTTAAAAAAATGTCTGTCTTTAGTGATATATTCAAAGAGAGTAAAAAATAACCAGTAACAAAAAATTTGACAAATGTTAATTTATTGCTAATCAAATGTTCAAAATAAAAGGTTTAAATCAATAAAACCAAATCTCTAAAACTTTCAGAAATTGTTAAACCTTTCAAAATTATACACTTTTACAAAAATTGTTAAAAACTTTCAAAAATATACACTTTTGCATATTGTATATTTATCAGGAATTGAATCTCACATCTTGTGTATGTATTTACATATTAACTCATTTTAGTTGTTTTTCCATTTTCCCGCTTTTTTGATTTTTGAATGGCTGAGTTAATCGTGTTGGACCTAATGACTCTAGGACCTCGTATTGTTTGCACATCCAATGGAAACTCATTCTATGTTATGTTTTGCATAGAAACATGCCAACTATTTCGAATTATTGCAATTAAGAGTTATTTGGAAATTGTTTTTATGAATTATGCTTGTACCCAAATGAAATGTTGCAATGTATTGTTTGCCAAGATGTAGGTATCCTTAAAATATGCAGGGACGTGAAGGTGACACAGTTATCATATTAAGATCATACTATAAGAGTTATTCCTGAAATCTTGAATGAAGTGTAATTATGATTATGTTAGAAAATTGTTGTTGAAATAATGGGGTAAAACAGAAAATGTTAATTCTTGTTTTTGAAATGATGGGGGAAACAGTTTGTCCGTTTACACCGAAAGAAGAGCTGAAAAAAAAACACTCGATGTCAATTTTCATTACATGATCTGATTGCACAAGATTTTTTAACTCTGAACTTTGATTTTGACTTCGTTTACCTTCATTTACCATAAATACTCCGTTAAATCATGCCGACTCAACCAATCGATCCTCAACCAATCGATCCTCAACCAATTGATCCTCAGTCTGAACAACTACTCTTCCTTCTTGGCAACTTATTTAGTAACTATCATACTTCGTGCTTAGGCAAAATAGCATCTACCGATTTTTCTTCTTCTTCGCTTGATGTTTTTCGAATTTCGGATTTTCTCAATTTGTAATTCGTAGTCGATGATTGCAGATAATGAAAAAAAATTGTCAAGGAATTTTCTTGGCGATTATCAACGATGAAATACGAATCATAAAAATCAGACTTAGTATTCTTGGTAATAAATCATTTTCTAAACAACTTTCATCTTTCTTTGTTGAAAATTTTACCGCCTTTTTTTAAATCAACGAGAAGACCTTCAGCTCAATGACAAAGAGATTGTCATTGAGATTGTTGAAGAAGCCGATCCGGTGCTTCTTCGACAGGTTGCAGCCAAGTCTCTTCTTGCTGCCACATGGAAAATGTGAGCGTTTGAGGCAAATTTCTCTTCTTTGAGTGAAGCTAAAATGTCGTCCAATGTATCAATGTTAATCTATCCCACACCATAATCGTGTGGATTCCAATTAAATATCTGCTATTTATTCATCATTAGACACCATAAAATCTGTAACAGATTTAGATGAGACACCCGGCACAACAATTTGAATTGGTGTAAAGATAATGAACCCTATTGGCCAATCAACAGAGCACTTTTCTTCTTGCCAGCTGCAATAATCAATTTTTGTTTTTTCTTTAGGAATCGTTGATCCGAAATCACAGCATGTTGAGACAGCCAGACTCCACAAGGAAGGTAAGTTCCCTTGATCATTATTGTCAGTTGTTGGGTGTATGAAGAATTGAAGGGCCTGATTATATGGAAAATGTTACCCTGCCTTACCTAAAAGGGTAGAACAAATCAAAACGACAACTTGCTTCAAATGAATACGGCATAATGTAAACTGTCGAATACGGACCGTTTTTATACCGCTTTCACACTTTTCACACCGAGGTTGAAATAAAAATGTCCAGGGTGAAAAAATTTCCCAGTCTGATATGAAACTTTGCCGTATTCTTTCTTATCTATTGTGATGAAGAAAAAATCCTGGCTAGGTAAGTTGAAATCATTTTTTTCTACACGTTTTGATAAGCGTCACGTGTTTTAAATCATGGAAAGGCTTCCTGTCGTGCTGGGATTTTATGGAACTGCATATGGATTTGTATCATTTTAAATTCAAATTTTTCAGACTGAAAACTCTCGGATAATCAAATTCGGACACAATATCCGGACTCTTTTTGCAGAGTTGTCACAAAGTTACATTTTTTATCATATAGTCATTAGACAAAATTCTTCAGCTTAAATATTGCAAGCAAAGTTAAGAATAACATAAAACGATCTCACATAGTTCTGTCTCCCTCTCTGGTTAGATTCTCTCTTTTCTCTAGTTCGATTCTCTCTGTTCTCTAGTTTGATTCTCTCTGTTCTCTGGTCGCGATCACAAGTCCCATTCTTTCTCGCACATGCTTTTTTCGATCAACCCACTCCCTAATTCTATTGTTCAAACTATTTTAGAAATTACGTAATGCTACTTCACAGCGGTTAAGAATGCCAAACTTTCCCACACACTCCCCCTATTTGAATTTAAAAGATGTCAAATATAAAGTTAACTTCGAATGGTATCGTCCTCTTCATAGTCAAATGTTTCTTTTATATTGGCTCTGGCATGAGCTGCTGC
>JAYJMH010068981.1:0-11310 GCA_036873815.1 Phacellophora camtschatica | reverse complement strand
CTGATTGGTTCATATCGCGAAATAAATCGAACGACGTCTTGCGGCGTTAGCCAATCAAGATTTGAACCCTATGCTCTTTAAAACTACCCTAACTAATTAATCAATTATAAAATAAGAATCGTAACTTGAAGTGCACTTACCACAAATTTCAATTTTGATTTGAATTTTTAAATTCGTTTTACAACATTAGTTCATCAATACATAAAAACAAAACCTTTTGAGCAAATGCCATTTTGACTGAACCAATGCGATACTCTTACTCACTAAATGCGTTAGAAGCCTTTCATTAGCAGCCTTTAAAATTTTTTGATTTATCTGGTTTTATGACGAGAAAACGTGTCACCATATAAATCGTTGCATACTATAAAAATGCTAAAAAATTGTAAAAAGGTATATAAGCACAGCACAATTGAATATTCTTAGCGCTATAGCAGTTTAGTGACAACCAAGACAATGCGTAAACATTTCAGAAAACGTATTTAACCAAGTGCATAAAAAACAGCGTCAAAAGTATTTTTGAATGTCCAAATCCACTCATGCAACTGTATCCTGTACAATTGCCACGTTCACAACGCCAATTGCCTTTTCTGGTGTGTTGGCTTCTTCGTAGCTCGGAGGCATGCCAGATGAAACGACGTAAGCATTGTTGGCAGCAACTTGGCTTTGATTGCGTTTGCTGTTAAATCTCATTCTCAAGAGGAGTCCAATAATGATACAAAGAAGAATGGCACAGCAAGTTACAGAACTGATAAGAATAGTTGTTGATTTAGCTTCTTGACGTTGAGCACCTAAGAAACAAACAAATATACAAATCAAATGAACATTGAACAAATAGCCAACGAAAAGTAAAAAAATATTTCAATAGAGTCGTACAAATCAATGGTTGCCTTCGAAATGTTGGAGAAAATGGTAATTTGTTGAAGACAAAATAATTAAATTAAGTTAATTTACTCAACCATTAAAAATTGTTCAAGGTGTCTGGAATTAAAGATTGTTAGTCTAAAGATTTTTGTTTTTTATATGTGAGTAGCAAGACATTTCCAAAAAACAGTCTTAAGGCTTTTATTTTCCTATGATCTTATTTTGTAGAGTGTTGTTGCATTTTCATAAATTTTGACAGGTTACAATTTAAGTCAACTTACTCTCGAATAAATCTATTAGGCACTAAAAGTGTTATCTGTGATGTTATACCACGGGGCTGTTTTACATACATTCATTGATATGTGAAAAAGCTGAATAATAATTACAATTTCTATTTTTAATTAGAAATATGAACTATTTAAATTTGCTATCAGACAATACTGATTCACTTTAAATTTTATTTGTTAAATTTCGTTTTGTTTTAGATTGATCATTAAATGATAAGGACATAAAATAACTAAATAATGAGAAATGAATAAGGAAATAATAATAGGAAAAATTATACTTACAAGCTTTGCCAAGGGTCGTTGGAACACATTGTTAATTTTATAAAATAATTGTAAAATTCTTCTTTTCATACCATGACAAACACGTACAAAAAACCACCGCCCAGAAAATTTGTTATATTACCTGTCTGTCTACCACCTGTCTGTTTACCACCTAACTGTCTACCACATGACTGTCTACCACCTGACTGTCTACCTGACTGTCTGTCTACCACCTGACTGTCTACCACCTGACTGTCTACCACCTGACTGTCTACCACCTGACTGTCTACCACCTGGCTGTCTACCACCTGACTGTCTACCACCTGACTGTCTGCCACCTGACTGTCTACCACCTGGCTGTCTACCACCTGACTGTCTGTCTCGTTTGCCATCAGAAATGCTCAAAAACACGTAATAAAGAAACATGGTTTAGGGGGGATATGTCTTAGGACAAACATGGAAATATTTCTAAATTCTCTAAGACATTTGGCAAGCCATGGAAATACGAAAAGAGACAAAATGTCCAATACAATAAAAAAAAAGCTAAAAAAAATCCAAATTCTACATAAACGTAATGTATATAAGTACCACTGCCATATAATAAATAATAGACCACTGATGATAATGGACAATAGATAATATGCAATAACAACATAAAGATGAATAGTATAATATTCATAGAAACTTACGGTCTAGTAGCTGTTCCCTCATTAATCGCACTTCTCTTTCCAGCATGTAATATTTGATATCTTCGTCATCCTTTCGTTTTTTGCGAGAAATGTCTCTTTTTACTCTCTTAATATTGTTTCCTTGACAACCAATAGTACACCGTGGGTCAGAGGAGCCCGGATGACAAATATAGACGATACAGTGGATGTAAACAGCGGTGCTGTTTTGGAGAAACCTGAAAGCTTGGATGCTAAATCTCTGCTTGGTACTTGGAGCTTGATGAAAGCTAGTTGTAGAATCCTTTGGACATCTGTGAAAATAAATCAACTTATGTTAGTTGCTTAAGCAATTGCTGGATATAAATGTGTCATATGCCACTGGCACTACTGCATTTATAGCATTAAAACTTAAAACAAATTTACAAATTTTAATCAATCAAATTTCTATACAAATAACGTACAAATAATTTGGTCCCAAAATTTTAATAGGTCATATGTGACATCTCCAAACAATAAAGCATCCGACTGTAACAATGTTCCCACATCTGTCCGTTATTAGAAGCTCCACTGTATTCAATAAATTTCAATATTTAAAGTGCTCTTTCTACTAGAAATTAAAGTTTATTGCTCGTTGTATGCATAGTCTATGGCCGAGGACACTTCAGGATACCACTTGCGGGGAATAATATTACTTCGATACCCCAGTGGTCAGAAATGGTATGATACAAAACTTAAAAACAGAGCATTTCTCAGATAAAGGAGAGAACATTTAATACGGAACAGGACCACATTTACAGAATCCTGATATGTTTTATTGTGTCTAGAATATTTCAGAATGTCTCTGAAATTGTTTCTATTGCTGATAGATAAAAATAGTATTATCCACAAAGATTCGAGCAGAAATTAAAAAGGAAAAAAGACCTGATTTCAGCATAAGAAACCAAGAAAGCAATAATCCATGAGAGCAGAGCAGTAAAAGCTGATCATTAAATTCACAATTGACTTCGCGCATCGTAACTGTCTGAATTCTCATCTCTGATTAAAATGGTCATCTTCCTCTCACAGTGTGTATTGATTTTTCTCTCGTGCGACGCACCTCCTTGCATTTTAAACAAATTGTGTATTTCAAGCAACTAAATCTTCTTGAATCGACTGAGAGCAGTTGCTGACAAAAATTTCAGCACAGCTTGGCACTTGGCCTACGTCCATGCCATCTATTTAATTGTATACATGCTACTTTCATTCTCTGTATTTCAGATCGTGTCTAACTGCCGATGAATTGTTTGGAAAAGTTACTTAACACGATTTTCAATCAAAAGCTTATAATGAACGTGAAGCCTATATTTCACGAGGCAATGCAAGCTATAACTAACATAAGGGGGCAACTACTCTTCTTTTTTCGCGAAGGATATTCTATAGCGTAGCTCATTTCAGCCACTTGTGGTATAAGGCCCGGGTTAAACGTGGCGCTTCACTTTTTAATTTCATTTTTATATATTTAAGCATCTTTTCCCTTTAAAGATGTTGATTTGAAAAGAACCGTGCGATAAAAAAAGAATATACGTCAATTGTAATATAAAAACTAACATCTAGTGACAATTTACTCAAACTAGTTGACATATTTCATGGTACTTAAAAGAAAGATAAAATAAAAAAAAAACATTAAAAACTCAAAATTCTGGTTTTTAAACTATTGCGGGAAGGCGCCGTCTTTGCTTCAATAGTGAGGGTGGATAGAATCTTAGCTCCTTGAAATGACAAGCACGCTTGCCCGTTAGCAGTGCATTTCTCTGGCTCTTGCAGCATGCAGAACTGTTGTGCCACTTGCAGTATTCAGGAAGATGAATGCTGCAGATAAACCGTACTTATATTTTAGGGCAAGCAAATTGAGAGATTTGAAACCTATATTTTTTTTCAAGGATAATTGACTGATAAATAGTCTTCCAACACAAACATGCAATCAGAGGTTTGATTGATGTATCAAATAAGCTGTTTCATATTAATATCCATGCAGCTATGTCTTGAAGGTGTTATGGGCGTTGGACTTCTGTGATGCCACAGCAGCATTAAACAGAGCAGCAGAGCAGCAACAATAGAAATGAGGCTCAACAATACTCGAATAGTGGTTGTATTGAGAACAAAACATCTAGCTAAAGTATGCTTTAAAAGTCTTGACGCCTAAATACGTATGTAGCTCACTCGTTCGTCTTACGTTACATCGCATAGAATATAGTATCAATCAAAATCTGATTTTAAATTTTATCTGACCATTTTTAATTATTACGATTTTAGTGATGTTTTAGCCCTAAACGATGAACTTTAATTTATGAAGCTTTTTGATCAAGTGAGCTGCTAAGCCCATTTTGGCCACGTTCGTAGCCAAATGTTTGCTGATCATGTATATCAATACCCATCATAACTATGACAGAATAATTAACAACTGTAACACGAATTTAATTAACGCATCACCTCTCTATTCTCGAAAATTTGAATTACCGCAAATAACGGGTGTTAGCAAAATGACTCTCCGAAGTGATAGCTTGACTGAACATAACACTAAAGAAGAAAAGGATAAGTACAATAAACGCACTGTTGAGTTTTTATCAAACAATTGTTTAGGCAGGCATGATTTCTTGATCCTAAGGCAAGGGGGCATCCTAAAAGTGCATACGCACTGTGGAGAAGAGGGATAAAACAAAAGCGTATAACCATTGTTACTGTCAGATGCTTCTGTTGTTCTTGTGAGTACAAGGAGCAAGGAGGGGGGATAGGGAGTTGGTCAAAAATTGCTAAATTAGTGCATACCATTATTTTGATAAGACAGGACTGTCCAATTGGTGTTTAGTTTCTATCTGCGACAATCTTCAATTTTTATCTTTGAAAATCTTCAGTTTTTATCTGCGACCATCTGCAGAAATATGCAAATCCTTGATGCTGTCTCAAGTGTCTAAGAGTCTCAAATATCTGAAGGAAAATCTCCACTCTTCAGAGTCTCAAATATCTGAAGCAAAATTACTGCAAGATGAAACGTTGTCGAATGCAAGCAATACACGGGAAAACGCCTAGCAATAAAAAATCAGGGAAGTAGGCTTATCGATCATACCCAATGGAGAGTTGGATTAAACGTGCTTCACAGAAATGGTAAATGGCTGATAATTATTCACATTGGTTCATTTAAAGGGCTTCTCGATGATGCTGGTTAGGTTACCAAGTTATCATCACGAAAAAACGAGGATCATTTCGCAACGTGGAGGAAGGACAAAGTGATGCACAGAAAACCATCGAAATACATGGTCGTGATTGACAATGCAAGAAAACACTTAGTCTCCGGAGAAAAGCAAAAATCCAAAATTGGTTGGACGAAACAATATCACACCCCAAGGAGACCACTATCATTCTATTGCAAAGACCAAAGATCTTAAAGTAGAAAGGCAAGTCAAAATCAGACGATGGTGATGATTTGAATGTAGTGATGGTGACGGATGTAGTGAATGAGATTTGTAAATTTAAGTTGATATTTGAACATCTAGATATTTTCATTGTTGTTTTTCTGCTGCTTACTTCTTTTATCTGTTCCTCCATTTGCTCTGCTATGCTATCATGTAAACAGCTTAACACGATTCTCAATAAAAATAATTCTGCAGAGCGCAACAATAGCTACTTTACTGAAGGAATGTGTAGTTGTCTTTGCCTGTCTACAAGTTCTGCATTCTTTGCCCTAAACATGATGACATTTCCAAGTGGCGTTCAGCTGTGTTCGATTCTAAGATTGATTGCTAAAAGTCTGACAGAAAATCGCCAAATCCAGAGCCTGTTTCCTAACTTAGGTGCAAGCTTGGACGTATCTGAAGAGCTGGTACATAGGCTTGGGGAATTTACATGCCATTTTAATGGAAGTAAGACCAGAAGTGGCAGAAGAGAGCAACGCTGTGCAATTGGATTTTTAATTATGTTTTTCTGTTCAAATCTTTTCAAAATAATTTTGATCTTTCAGGAATAAAAGCCACTCTTGTGGCCAAGGAATATCTATATTGTGACGTTACAGTCTAAAGAATATATAAACATTCTTTAAATGCGGTCTGAATGCGGTCTGAATGCGGTGTTAAATGCGATGTTAAAAGTTCTTTCTCTTGGTGTCAAGTTTATTTTGCAATCTATGAAATGAAATGCTCAGCGGTGCATTATTTTCAATGTAAACTTGAATATCCAATTTAAAACTTGCAACCATCCTAGAACACAATATGCTTACCCGCTTTCAATGAAAACGTATTTCAACTGATGGTTTCTGTCCATTGTAGGCGTAGAATAGCACTGGTCAACCAAAACAATAATGCTGGCAGAAGTAGCACTCGCTTGTAGCTCAAAGTACATCCAGTCTCGCAATCGCACGCTCACAGGGTAATACGAATGCATTCTTGAGTATGATTTATCTGTATACATCTGGAATGTGAATGACAAGTTTCCGTACCCAACTAAGAGATAAATGAATTAATATTTTAGCAATATATATTTATACAAAAGTAGTCCAAAAATTGTTTATAACAGTAAAGGGTTCAAAATAGATTCTTGACGCATCATCAAAGCTGGCAAAATTTAAACAAAATCACATTTGTTTAAATATTCATTCTTACATAGAATTGCTTAAAAGAAAATATTTGATTAATATATAATATCCATCATTAGAATCATAACTTATAATCTGTTATTGGCCTTAAATCTTTCGAAGGAAAACATATAGTATGCAATGTTTTTAACAGTTAAAAAAAATCATTATATTGAACTG
Source organism: Phacellophora camtschatica (assembly GCA_036873815.1). NCBI lineage: Eukaryota > Metazoa > Cnidaria > Scyphozoa > Semaeostomeae > Ulmaridae > Phacellophora > Phacellophora camtschatica. Next base: position 4,450 of record JAYJMH010068981.1, on the reverse strand, counting down.
AATCAAATAAAGAGCTGGGTCTTGAACTTATAAATGTGGCTTTGAAAATGCCCTTCCTCCCTCCCCTAGATTGTGTTATCAAGAAAAAAGAACACACCATAGGGCTTGGAATAACAAAGCAACATTATAATTTATATTTAAATTAATTTGAGAAAAAACTGCCTGTTGAAATGTATAACTTTGTTAACGTTCAGTGTTTTGGCTGGAGAAATGAAACTCCAATCTTGTCATAAGCTGCACTTTCCTTGGCGGATCTAATGAAGCCCTCTCTCGACCTATTGTGGAATTTCATTATTCTTGCTGTAAATTTAATTTAAGGGGTCTGATTTTTTGCGTTGAATTGTCTTTTGTTTAAATAAATCCGTTAATAAATTAAATAAATTTTGTATGTTCGAGACCTTACCTTATATATGTGCTTGAGAGATCTTTTTGTGGTTGGGACGTTATTTTGTGTGATTGAGAGCAATTCAAATAATTGAGAGGTTTTCTGTGGTATCGTGAAAATGAAGGATTATATCTTGTCATGATGTCACATAATTTTGTTGAGATATTACTCTTTGTTATTCAAAGGTAATTTTGTGTAGATTTTGCCCTATTTTGGTAGTTTGGCAGTAGCAAATTTTATTCTTGAGGAAAGTCTTGTTAAATATTGATTTCTTAGCCAAAAAGTTTATCAACGTCTTTGTAAAGAAAAGCAAAGATATCCATCAAATTGCATTGAGTAAAAGCAATTGAAACATGAAGCAGCCGAACGACCAAACTGTCTTTTCGTCACACTTTCTTCATCACACCGGGTGTCCCAGAAAAAAGCGTTACATATGTGTCAAGAAATTGTGGGGGAGTATTTAATATTTCCGTTTAAGATTGCATTTGATAAACGAGACTCAACTTAAAGTTTGATACCTTAGTTGGCAGAATACAACAGAATAACTATTGAGCTTTGTCCAATAATAACCAATGTTTAGGGTTTCTCGAAAACAAAAGTTTGGCCTCTCCATCATATTGCTGAAAATTGTTTTTATGACAAAGGAGCTTTAAAATTAACATTGGATGGGTACTGATGAATGAATGGCAATACACAACAAGAGTTGAAATTCCATTGCTGGTTGAAGGTAATGACACCAAGAAAACAAGAGAAAAAGCTCATTATCTGGCTTCCTCTTGGAGGATAAAGTATCTTATGAAAACTTATGACATGACTCCAAAGCAATTATGTTGAGTATTGTGATTAATGAGTAAATCTAATTTCCTTTGCGATGACTGGTTCAGAATTTGACATACTAATGTTGGCCTTGGAAAAATTCGGCTATTTATCAAACTTCAAGCTGAAACCTTGTTTGGTATCAAACCTCAAGTTGAAAGCGTCTCAATAACACTCAAGTAAAAGCAAAGTAATCAAAACTCCTCCATAGCAGCTCTGGAAACTTGTAGCTTTTTTGGGACATCCGGTATAAGTTTTGAATTATTCTGATGTTTACTATAATTAATGCATAGCGTCAATTGGACGATCAAAGGGCAACCACGTATTGATTTCAAAGGGGAATTTATTCCAATACTTTAAGTTGATAAGCGATAAGAAATTATAGTTGATAAATGAGTGGCAGCACACAGCAATACGTTGAAATTTAATTGCTGGTTGAAGGTACCAAAACAAGGTAGTCTATTGCTGGTCTAGGACTCAAGTAGAAACAAAGTAATCAAAACTTTAAACAGAAGCTTTAGAAACGTGGTAGACCAATTTTGGCAGACCCGGTAGAACTTGGCCATTGTGGCTTCGCTTGCTCACCTTCGCAGAATTTAACTTGGAATAAAAATTTTGAAAACTAGGAAAATCAAAGCAGGCACTCAAATAGGTTCTTAGAACAAAAATGGGACATGTTTTGCAGATCAGCCTGGTCAAATTTTGAAAATCCTTACAGCTCGCAAAATGGTAGGCTGGTGACAACCATCCTTAAATCAAAACTAAATTGAATAAAATATTCTCTTTTCATAGAGATGGTGCCAGCAAAACACATTCGTGGATCTTTTTGTAAAACGTTTTGGCCCAAACCTATTATCTATGATTAGGCCAAAAGAGGTTCGGAAATAGAAGACTCTATGGACAAATGGTGAAACAATCTTTATTTGGTGAAACAAAATATAAATGGTTAAACAAAATTTTGAAACAATTATCCAGAAATTTCCGCCGTAGAAATATTTGGATTATGCTGATTATGCAACAGCAAATATAGGCTGTAACATAGGTAGTATCATTGCAGGCAAATATAGCCACAAACAGTAATTGACAAGTTTCTGAAGAAATGTTGCTGAGGGTGTCGTTCGCCAGTATTATGATTTCTTTTATTTCTTGGAAGATGATCATAAATTGGATCCTCTGGAATATATGCAGAGAATTTCATTACTAATATACGACAAAATAAAGTCGAGAACAAAAAACAATTTGCTTCAAACGATTATTTCTAGAATTGTGAGCATGGAAATGAAAATTGTTACCTTCAGTTACGTTCAACGATGATATTGGTTTGTATCCAATTGACACCACTCCATTCGAAGATTGTGCATTTCTTCCGTACATACACGAAAAAGCAACTTTGTGGTCAAAGTCACGGGAAATGAGCATATCCTTGTTTACTGTCAAGATGACGTCATTCTCGTAGATAATGTACTGACTAACGTCTCTTCTTGTAGAGCCACATTGTCCTGGAATGCTGCCCAGTGTAATATGCGTGGACGTGACTGTTGCTTTGCAAGATGGATTACGAAGATTGATGCTTGAATACAAAGATGCATTGTAAAATTTACGATCTAGATCAATTCTCATGTAATTTTTGCTGCACGACACGACTGCAGAAGTATCTAAAACATAGTTAAAGTCGTTTAAAAATTTAAATATTTAATGATCAGGAAACTTAAAAATTATGAATTAAAATTATGCTAAAATGGAAGTGCTGTGTTGGTCTTATATATATGAATATGTTATATATTTCGTGTGACCCAAAAAAGAACTTTCCCGGTTTGCAGCAGAAATCTGGCTTAAAATCTCTGGGAGATCAAAAATTTCAAATTGCATATAAAACCATGTCCGAAGGGCCAACTTGGCATTTGTCATATCATTCACTCATTTAAAATCTCGTTTAAATGGCCAAAATGGGGAAACAGTAGCCTTTACGGATCTAAGTTTGCCCTTCCGACGTCTTTATGCACAATTTGAGATTTTTAATCTCATGATTTTCAAGTAACAGCCTTGCAAACGGAGACATGTTTTGGTCACCAAGTAAAAAGTATAAGTAAATGTGAAAATATGTCTTGGGTCATCTGGTACGTTTTATTTGCCTCCTGAACCTTCGTTTACCTTAGTATACATATATACAATTGTTAGTCACACTCTGATGATAGCAAATGCTTGAAAGGCCTCAGCGTGCTTAATAATTTGAAATAATCTTTAAACTTTGTATATGCTCCGATTCTTTGCATCCGCTTCTACCTCATCATCTTCTTACAGTTTCATTCTTACCAGAAATATATGTATATCTAAATATATCTAAATATATCTGCCAATAAGCCTAGTCAATACTTAGTTGATCAATTCTAATTAAATCTAAACAGTTAATTACCTTTAATTAGATAAGCATTAATCATGTGCGCTAAGATTAGCCTCCATTTCCGTGCAACTTTCGCGCAATGTCGGCTAACTTTCATGAACGTTTTTAAGAAGAAGAAAAATATTTGCAACTAAAAAAATCAAGTGTTCTTCATAGCAACTAAGTATTCTCAGAAATATTGGGGTATAATTTTTATTTTATTTTTCATCGTTCAATATTTTGATTATTTTAATACATTGTGCGATGATTTCAAGTGTGATTTAGAGAGAGAAAATTTTTCAAGGGTTTAAAGTTTCGTTGAGCTAATTATCATTTCTTTTATGACCCTTCAATCCTTTTCACAAGGAAAATTTAAACTTTCGCGCAGGCATTTTTCTCAATAACTAAAACCGCTGAATTTAAATTATTGCAAGAGGTTAAAAGTTAAGTACAGAGAAATGATTTAATTGAAAACTGATATTTGACAAGCCCACAATTACGATATAGCAGCAAAGTTCAATGGTTCTGCTTAAAAGTATCTATTTAAAAAAATATGGAAGTCAATACTTAATTGAGCGTTTAAACATTTTCAGAGATAAAACAAGCATGAGTAATATATCAAATGAATGGAAAGAGATTACTCTTTGTAATGAAAACCTTTGTAAAAGTGAAAGTAAACCTCTTCAAACTGGACCAAAAATTACCTGCGCGAAAGTTATAGGATATTGTGGAGTGCGCGAAGATAACCCGCCCTGACTATATACAGTATTAATTGATACTATTAGAAATCGGAGGTAAAAACAACGTCTTAAGGCCTTTCCAAAACATGTTTTTGAGTGCCGAAAGAAATACATAAATTTATAAGAGCT
>JAYJMH010068980.1:0-33844 GCA_036873815.1 Phacellophora camtschatica | reverse complement strand
AGGGCACTTTTCAATTTTTCACCTGAAAAAAGGGCACATTTTTCAATTTTTAGGGCACTTTTTCCATGTTTGCAAAAAGGTGAGGGGGCACGTGCCCCTAGTGCACCCCCGGTTCCTACGTCGCTGCTGTAATACAATAAAACCCCGCAAGCAAGAAGCTAGAAAAATAAGAACCTACAGACTGATTTTTTAGAGAAAAGGCGCCAAACAGACTGATATATTTTATGTGTTTATGAAATGGTACATTTAATTTCTAACGCTAAAAGTTTCCGTTTTTAATGGCTGCAAATACCACATTGATATAAATGCATTAAGTCATGCATTAAGTAACTTGCATTTTAAAAGTGCACTAGCAAATTTAAAAAAGGTTAAAAATTGGTCATCTTTTGACAGTATGCAGTTAAATGTTTCGAAAACAAACGCAATATACCCCCCCTTTAGACATCAAGTAGCAATATACCCCCTCCCCCTTTTGATAAGAACCTCACTTTGAAAATTGTAATAGTACCACATTGATAAGAAGTAGGTTCTTGTTTGCGGGATATTACTGTAATAAAAAAATTTGACTTAAAGAAGAAAATTTATCGAAATTGGCGACAAACACGATCCCATTTAGACTTATTAACGGTATCCTATCCTACACGGGGGGGGGGGGGGGGAGTTTAGCCCCTGGCCAGTATTTTTTACTGGTAATGCCTTAAATATGATGGTTGTTACACTTTGTGACTTTTGTTTTCTATTCTTTTACACTTTTTGAAAACTTTCTGGAAAAATATCTGTTTGACGGGTGTTGACCACTGTCTGATATTGATATCTGCTATTTGTTGTAATTCACAGTGCAGTAAAGGCTCAGCATATATCAAAGCAATCTTATTGCGCATGACGACGATCAATGAGATTTTAGCTTCATCGTCAGCTGGCGCATTGTTCGAAAATTGACGGTATTATGGTTTTTGCAACCCCCTATGACCCCCATGTTATTCCCACCCTAGTTCTAAAAAAATAAGACAGTGCTGTGTCGATTGCTTGACTCAGAAACTTATATGTTGATATTCCCCGACAAAAACTGCTTTCCCCGCCAGAAATCTGGAGAAAAGTAACTAGTAATCCCCGGCCCAAAAAAGCATACTCTACCCCACCCCACAATGAATGGAAAAGAATGAACTGAGATTAAAAAGACGTCATCGGTGATATTTACATTTAGAAATTGCGCGGGTCTTTTCTTTAATGGATTCATTTAACGAAATTCTTTGCAACTATATCCTTTCTGAGCGACACAATAATTTCAATAAGTCTATTTAGATGCCACTGCAATCAAGCATTCGTTAAATTCCAGTGGCTACTCTTAATTGTTTTAGATTTGATATTGATTAAGGCTTAGAGTCCAATGTTTTTGAAAATTGACAATATTACGTAAGTGCATACGACCCGAAGCAGAAGGCACAGACAGCCTTATTATTTTGTCGACATCACAGACCTGCAGAATGAATGATCATGAAAGAATCATACTTTGAAGCTAATGAATTATTGACAGCCTGAGGATTCACTTCCCCCTTTCCGTCTTTTCTACGAAATTCAAACCACGAGAGGAACGAGAGCTGCGGTCAAAATCAAAATCAAAGAACAAAAGAATTACGCTAGTCCACGCCAAAATAGAGGTAGAAATCAGTTGTGTTGTGCATGTGTTTATTTTTGCTCAAAGATTTGATTTTAGTCGCTTCGCTTTTCCAGCCGCACATTGCAATTTAACCATAATTAAAGAAGGATGGAAAGAAATTTTTAAACCGTTTTAAAAAATTTGAACGAAAAATTAAAATGAGAAATTAAAAATGCAAGAGAACAAATTTGTGTATCTGTTTCCGATAACGTCAAAGTAAAAAGGTTGGTATCGCGATTTTCTTCATATCTTTTCGTGATTTATACAGTAGAATAAAATTGTTTCATAAAATTTATTCATTTATCATTGTGATTTTGTTTTATTGTGATTTTCGATGTTTTTACAAAATCCACCAAAGCAGGCCTTCTCCTGTCATAGCATGCTGCGTACAGACTCAAAATGTTGAAAGCTCTATTTTTAAATTGAAATTTAATTAAAAAAAAAAAATGAATTACAGGTCAGCCCAGCATTTGACCATCAATTCATAAAACTTTTAATTAGATAAATGTCAATTCGATGTTCATTTATTGAACCACACAACACAAAACCGTAGTTCATCTATCTGTAGTTCAGTAGTCCATATCATCCCGATAATCAAGATATTAAGGTCGAAATATCACAATCATTGGTATTTAAGTTTTCTGGTTTATGTCTCGCTTTAAAATCGCCAATTCCCTCTTTCCCCCAACGATTATGTTTTAAATCAGGTATAATCTGAAACATGTTTTTCTTATGGTAATAGTGAGCGCATAGGCATAAGGTTTAGGGGGCTAGAGGGGCCACAGCCCCCTAAAATATTCTAAACAATGAAACCAGGGCAATAGTTTATTGTTGTAAACGATGAAAATATTGTGCCCCCCCCCCCCTCTGAAAATTTGAAAACTTTACGTCTATATTGCAAACATGCTGTTTGAAATAAATAATCCTTGATTGTGTTGTAATGAGTAATAGAACATTCATTAATGGTTTGAAAAAACATTTTAAACCTAAATCACAATTGTACCACCTGTATAATTGAAGGAGAATTAAGAATCCTGCAGTTTTTAATGTCATTTTCATTTGTTTATTGGCAGTTTGCTTGATTATATATTAAATATCGACTGTTTATGAATGCAAATATAATATGAATATGTCTTAGAGGATGTTGGTATCTAAATTAAGCTGAAATTTTGCTGCAGAAAAACATGGCAAAGATGTAATTGTTTATATTTTTCAAACATCAACTCACAGTTCCCAGTTTAAGATTAACATTTTTCATTCATTGTTTCTCATTCCCTGATTGTTCTTTCGCTTTTGTTTACATTTTGTTTCTACCCTTTTGTTTTTACCCTTTTGTTTACATTTTGTTTCTTGTAAAGAGGTTTCAATAGAAAAATGTGTACACACAGTTGAACCTGACCTATCGTTTTACTTGAACTCCAGGTTGACTCATACTGTTCTCCATATCCCTGGAGTGCTTTCAGTATTGATTTAGCTTCGGTTGTTATTTCGAAAACGAGCGATCTCATATTCCATTCCCTTGTCGAGAGTTTGAGATACGTAGTGGGGTTTAAAATTGTATATCCCTTGAGAGCTTCCCGAGAGCTTTCAGTGTTGATTTAGCTTCAGTTGTTATCTCGAAAACCAGCGCTCTCAAACACAATTTCATTTGTTTGTTTGAGATAGTAGTGAATGGGGTTCAAAACTGTATTTCCTTTGAGAGTTTTCACTAACTAATGTTTTAAGTTATTTCGAAAACTCGCGATCTCAAACACATTCCCTTGAGAGTTCGAGATAATAGGGTTCAAAATTTTATACATCCTGGAGAGCTTTCAGTGTTGATTTAGCTTCGTTAATCGTTTCTCTCAAAAGCAAATTAATTTTCATTGATAGCATTGGTTCAACGTTCAATTGTATTTTAATACATAATAGGGAGGTTCAATCCAGAACGAATATGTGCTGTCCAGCACAAAAGGTTGGAAAATGCACTCCAAAGGCGATTTAGCAAAATAAAAAGCGTTATTGGTAAACCTTCTATTCTATTTTAGAAATATCAAAGGCTCTTGTTAAAAAATAGTCAATTTCACGTTGCAGATTTGAAAAGCACAACATTCTGATGTAGTAGCTACTCACATTGAAAAGCACGACATTCTCACTTTCATGTAGTACTCATATTCGTACTCGTTCTGGATCTAAACCTCCTTATCAGCGGATAATATGACAAAACAGAAGCAAGAATGAATCTATTTTATGAAAAAACATATTAAAATCTTTATTTTCTCATTTCCAGGCCGTATTCTTCAACCGAAAAGCGCTGTAAAAGTTTTCTCTGACGACTTATTCTAATTCAACAATAATATGAAATTCCGTGGAGATTTCGAAGCCACGCTGAAGCGTGTTGCAAAGTACATGACGAGTAAGGAGGATTTTTTCAAACAAGATTTTAGACACATGTGATAAACAATTCCGAGTTCTAAGATGTGTACTAATCCGATAGTAAAATGCTCCGCAGAGACTCTTCTGTGCTGTTTATTATGGTATATATTACTGGTGCATGTACTGCCACTAATACTGCCTGTTTGCATCATATACTACGTTTGCAAACTGATCGAGATGCTATTTTTCTGGTGTTCATACAAGGCGATAGCTTTTTCAAGTGTAGACTCGTTATGGATGCGAGAAAGACCTGAAAACCGCATCATAATAAACGCTTTGCTTATAGCCAAGGGTGACGTTGACATAGGTCGTTTTAAAGAGATGCTTTTCAATAAATTGAGACTGGATGATAACAGCACGGCTAATCCTTACATGAAAGCAAAAAAACGAGTTCGTTATGGGTTTTTGCATTATTATTGGATCGATGACGAAGATTTTAACATTTCAAATCATGTAAAACTGTGGCCCAAGTTAATTGTCACGAAGAAAAATCTACAAATGTTAATTTCAGAGCTTTGCACTAAGGAGTTCAACATGAGCCGATCACCTTGGGACTATACGCTGATTTCATTCCTCGATGACGACAAAATATTCAAAACAGTATTCCATATTCGAATGCATCATTGCATTGCCGACGGAATAAGTTTGGCACGTTTTCTTGTTCACGAACTATCAGACAGTTCTGTTGTGACAGTTCCTTTGAAGAAGTTTTCAGAGACAAGCAGGATTTTCATGATGGTTAAAGGTCTATTTTGGCTGCCATTTTTTCTGGTTAATCTTATGACGACACGACGTGATGAATCGATATTGCACGGCAGCAAGTTGGAAGGAACAAAAGCGGTCACGTGGTCAGATGCAATAGACTTGGATCTCGTTAAAGACATAAAGAATAAAAACGCGAGCACGGTCAACGATGTGCTTGTTAGCGTTATGAGTGCCGCGCTTGCGCAGTTTTTCAAAAACAGAAACATCGTACTGACTGACGACATCAAAGTTTCAATACCAATAGATTTAAGGTCCAACATGGATGCGGCTGCAATTAAATTTAAAAACCACATCACCGTTGTCCCATTTGAGTTACCAACAAGCATACCGCATCCTCTTGTGCAGCTGGAAGAAATGAAAAAACGCTCAAAGGAGCTAAAAACATCAGGAGAGCCATTCGCGCTTTGGCTTGCAATGGAAATTTGTACCAGAGTTGTTCCTGTCACATTTTTGGAACCTTTGAACAGGTTCCTTTGCGAGAAAACGACAGGCGTTCTATCAAATCTTCCTGGTCCGCAAAGTCGGATAACGATATGTGGCCGTGAAATGACGTCACTAGCGTTTTGGGCACCACAACGGGACAATATCGGATTGTCATTTTCATTTGCAACATACGCCAATGAGCTTTTTGTTGGAGTACAAAGTGATGTAAAGTTACTAGAAGACCCAGATGAGATTTGCAATGAGTTTTACGGAAAGCTGGTAGAGCTGCAAAAGTGCCTTGAATTGAATCAAAATGGACATGAAGGATCTGTAAACTATGGTGTGGAGATTACAGCATGAATATGTAAATTACGTAATTATGTAAAATATTCTAAATTATGTCAATAGGCTCATTTTGATTTGAATATATTATAGCACGAGGCATCACCGTTATGTATATAGATTATCTAAATTTAATTATTCTCAAATTCAACTAAATTGTAAGAAATTTTTCCCTGATATTTTATTCATAACCTAATTTGCTTATTATACTGACGGTATTATTTTGGTTATGTAGAGTATTTGGGGGCCTTAAATATAAAAATATTGGGGGGGGGCTCCGTATCTATAGGCTACCTAGGTTATAAGTTAATCCGCCACTGTGGGTTTTTAAAATGTCTTTATCTGTTAGTTGTTTCTTCAGTTGCTATCATAGTGAGACATTACGTATGATAGAATGAATATCTGATCAGATCTGTATTTCATACAGGTTTTTCCATACCCAAATTAGTGTGTCAACTTTCGCAGTTAAACAGCGGCGTGGCCAAGAGGCAGGGAGAGGTCCTTCCAAAGACCGTCAAAGATTTTATCGTAATTTTTTCCAAATCTGCTAAGAAAATATGTAGTGGTTGGACCTCTGTCTAAGTGCCCGGCATTTCTTGTCCCGGCAAATTCCATGGGGGAAATTAGCATCGAAATTTTCTCCCCGGACAGTTTCATCATCCCCCCCCCTAACAAAAACTTATTTTCCCGCCCGAAAGCTGGAGAGAACTGGCAATTCTCTGCCCAGAAAAGCATATCACAATGAATAAAAACTATTTTCCCCAGTAGCTTTCAACCTTGCTACCGGGTGACTTCATGGGGAGTTGTGGGTGGCGTAAGCATCTTCAATTTGTTTTCTGGTTTTGCTCCCCTCTCCCTTCCCTAACAGATAAATTAAATATCGATGTGTGAATAAGGCCAAAACTTGGTATTAGACTTTTGAAAAAACAACTTTGTAAAACTGTGCAAATTCTTAATCAATAATAATAATACTGTTTTTCCGTTTCCTATGAAATTGAAATGCACATTTCAAAAAAAACAAAAATAACTTTTACTTTATGTGCCATGTTAGAATATTTTATGTTTAAACAAAATTTTCAAGCAGAATATTTGCTAAATTGTACACTTTGTTGAACAACTGCATCTGTTGCTTACTTTTGATGAAGAAAAATGTATAAAATCTTTTTAATGTAAAAAATTTATGTATTTACCACAATTTCCTAGAACTCAAGAACCCCTATTTTTCGATGAACTGTCGTGGGACTGAATAAATAGTTCGACAAATCGTAAATTCGAAATATCCGGGGTTCGAAAAACTCCGAGTTCCAAAAATCAGGTTTCTGCTGTATATAAAGATATGATACTGTATAAATGTCATTCTTTGAAATGTTTCAATATAAACAATAAGACTATTTTTGACTGTTTTTAATCTAAAGGACGGATGTGTTGCAAACAAACACATAAAAGATGCCACGAATATATGAAAAAGCTTCATTTTTTTTCTGTCGAATTAAAGAAAGGCTTGCTAACTTTTCCTTTTAAAGTGTAGCAAGTTGTTACACAAAGGCCTACAAATTTCAAAATTCTCCACAACAATTTTTAAGGTTACGCAAAGAACGTCACACAGATAGAATCACAAGAAATGAAGAAAGTGTAAACTAGAATATATTTCTGATCCCACATCTGACACCAAAGTAAATTGGAATCATTAATGATGCAAAAGGCAACCAGTGCCAGGCTGTGTGGTCTTCTCCCTGCAGGCCGAGTTTGATACAATGAAACATTAATATATGATTTCTGTATATAAATCTATCTCAGAGATACTACTTGGCCTCGAGTACCTAGAGCCCACCTATAGAGCACTCTTCATTGATCCATACTCTCTCTATTCTTACATTGACACATACTTGATCTCTATTCTTAATCTTTAAACTTCTAATCTTCAATCTTTTATCTTTGCAAAAACGTGTATATATATATTCTAAAAACGGAAGTTAACATTGACGTAAACACTAGTGAATAATAAATCCCTGAATTAAACTAATAAACCAAAATGCAAAATAGTATCCTGGGTTTGGCAATAGTCAATAGAAAGAAATTTTTCTGTTGACTATGGCTAGGTTCACAATACAGGCATAAAGCGCGCGGAACTTATAATGAAGCAAAATACGAAATAAACAAGTATGACTCTATTCACACAACTTGAATGAATGAAACTAACGAAATATAAAAATATGGCTATCATAAAATAGCGCGAGAATAATAGCAATATTACAAAAGCGAGAATATTTGGCTCTGCGTTTTTTTATGGCACCCAAAGATGTGAAACCAACCCTGAACGCAAATCACACAGAAATCGTATTGTTAGTTGCAAGACTGAAATTTTATCATCCTGTGTGAAAAACAACTCCACTAAAAACACCATGGAAATGCTGACTACAATGCTGACATATTCATAAAATTGGCGGGAAACCTCAAAGTGAGGCTAGAAAAACAGCTGATGTTTTTAGCATTTTTGGATTTTGTTGGTGGTCATCTATTTTACAAAAGCCAACGATTGTTTTTATGCTGATGACAACAAAATGATCGAGGGATAGCGAAAGGTAAGTACCATTTTAGAATGCTCAAAGATTGGGCTGAATTAATACTTCCTTTCTGTGTGTTTGTTGTGCGATCCAAGTAATCTGGCAAATTTTGTAAATAAAAATAGGCCAATCGAATCCAGGGTTCTCCGATTGAAATAAATGTATACACATACAGTAAATGTAATCATCAATAAATTATCTGCTATAAATTGATAAATACTCAACAAATGAAGCAATTAAGTAATGATTATATTGTGTTTACATCTTCACATTTTCATTAATTTTTCATATTTGTTTGACTTTTCAAGCAAGCAAGATAGTTAAAAAAAATTATTTTTATTTAGTGAACTTGATTGAAGTGAGAAGTTAGCACAAGATTTTATTTCTTTTAAATTTTGCGTTGTTGGCGTTTTGCTGAATTGAATGTTAAAAAATATATTCTATGCATAATACTAACCTGCATTGTAATGTACCTATGAAAACGTAAACATGCATAGTTCCAGCTGGTTGCTTTTTGACACATGGTTTTATTAGAGTTAGCAAGAGGGGGGATCTAAAGGTAAAATGATTCAAAAACAAAAGAAGCTGTGCCCTAGAACTTGTCACAGTTTTACATTTTTGAATAACAGGTCTTTGTGTATTTCAATGACTAAATGGCATTAGTTAAACCATACATTTCAAAAAGACAACGTAAAAAGGAGGCTGAAGGATCTCTGAAAGACTCTCATGTTGAAGATGAAGCCCCAGTAACAAAACTATACAAGACTTCAAATAGTGTAAAGACTGGTGACGAAAGATCATGCTATGCAGAACCATTTACTGGAGAATCAAAAATTAAATCAGGAGAAAAGATTGCTACCTCATTAACAAGAAATTATTTGCCGAAATCTTGTATCTCCAAATCCAAGCATCACAAGAATGTTGTTAATTGTTTGAGATGGAGTAACAATAACACTGAAGCATGCTTGCTTTTGTCTGCAAGTATGGATGGTACAGTTGGGATTTGGAGGTGGGCAAAGGAGCTTTCTTCAATTCAAAAGTCTTTAACAATTCACAGTGGTGCAGTAAGAGATGCAAGGTGGAGCAACTGTGGTAAATATGTATTGAGTGGTGGCTATGATAAACATGCAAGAATAACAGATGTGGAAACTGGTATGAAACTGATTTTACAGTACCAAATTGTTTCAAATTTTAAAAAAATGTGTTTAAATTATTTGCATTTGTTTGCAAAAAAATTTGTCATTAATCAGCTCCGAATGCCCATACAAATAGGTGTGCAGAAAGGAAACATGATATAATGATAAATTTCAACATGGAATATTTTATCAGAATGAAATCTTATTTTTTTAGGCAAAGAATCTTCATGCTTCAAACACAAAGATTTTGTTTCGTCTGTTCTTTATCACCACAAGTTACCCAATATTTTTCTGACTGGCACAAGTTCAGATGGTATTTATGCAACTGATGCGAGATCTGGCAAGGTAAAAAATTCACAACTTTATTGCCCAGTGATAAAGATTTATTTTACCCAATCTTTTCCGACATAAAATGACATGTTCATATGTATTAAAAAGGCTTATATTCATAGCTAGATTATGGAGAACTAAAATTATGGACACATTTTTTGGTTTAAATTGGCTATTCAATGTTTGATGTTACTGTTTATGATCCCCATTTTTGTTATTTTATTTAAAATAATTTTATTTGAAAAATTTGAAATTACATTGCCTCATTGTTTGCAGCATATACATCACTACAAGTCATTTTTTGGACAGATTCAGGACATCCTATTTCACCCTGATGGAAAAACATTTTTCACAGCAGCTGAAATTTTGAAAAGAAATTCATTAGACAAAACCATTATAGCATGGGACTTTGACACAACAGCAATGGTATCAAATCAAATTTCACAAGTAAGTTTAGCCATCTTATAAATCTGAGCAAAATGCATATTCTCATTTAATACTGATCAAAATGCATGTTCTCCTGCTAAATATCAAAATCCCAATTTGCAATTTAATACCTGTCTTTGGTGCAAAAAGTAATGGCAGGCAAGATGCAAACAGCATTGCAGTTATTTCTTCTAATAAAAATGTTTAAGAGCCTTTAACTTTTAAGAAACAGAAAACGACAAGAAACTTTGACAAGTGTCACAGTGGAAACTTTAACCAGTCTTAAGTTTAAAATCTTAAGAAATTTACTTTACTTGTTGTATTTAATTTAGTTTATCATTTTTAATGACTTTAGTTGTGTTATCTTAAAATTTTACATTCAGTCAGATTTTGTAATTATCTTACGTAATTTCATAGGAAGCTTATGCCTGCTCAAGCCTTCAAAATCATCCTTCTGATGGTTGCTTTTTGGCTCAATTTGGTTCTGGCTACATATCCATTTTCTCAAACTCATCACCATATAAATTGAACAAATACAAAAGATTTGGAGGACATCAGGTGAGAATTGTTTGGTTCATTTTGAATGAGTGACAAAGAGTATCTAATTTTTCTAAGTTTGAAAAAACAAAAGTGTAGAAAAATTTTCACCTACCTGCTCAAAACAGGTAACTTTTAAAACAAAGGGGTCCGTATGCACATTTGAAAAAAGTATCCAGCTTCAGGGTTCATCCTGCACTGTTAATTTTTGGCTGATTCTTTTAGAAAAGTACAACTCAATTTCTCAAAATAAATTAAAAATTGCATTTAAAAAGTGTATTTCAAAACATGTGACAAATATCTGCAGAGTTCAGACTTCATTTACTACTTAGCATAAACAGAGACAAAGGAGCAGGGGCACCATGCTACCTAATATTTTGAGAATGCCCTTTTTATTGCACGAAGTGCCCTTTCCAGGTTGCTGTTTTTAGGACACATGTGCCCTTTTGAAGAATAGGCAAAAGTGCCCTTCTGAAGAATAGGCAAAAGTGCCCTCAAGCAAGAATTGCTTCCAACATGCCTAGACGTAAATAATGCTATAAAACTGATGAAATCTCAACCTGGTGTTTCTTATAAAGACACGTATAAGTAGAACAGTTCATTTACCATTTATACAAATCAATTTAGATTTAGGTAAAAATTATCCCAATTATATTTCAGACGGCAGGCTTCAATATTGGGTTCTCTATCTGTCCTGATGGCAGGTATGTGGTGAGTGGTGACAGAGAGGGGACCATACACATATATGACTACAGAAGTTCACAATTACTCAACAAACTTAATGCATATTCAAGTGCTTGTATGGATGTAGCGTATCACCCAATCTTACCAAACGTTGTTGCGTCGTGTTCGTGGGATGGTGAAGTTTCATTTTGGGAGTAAATAGCTCAGTAATTTGTGGTGAATTTCACTGGTGACCGGCTATCATTCGTTTGGCTATCATAAATACATAAACGGAGTGTTTAGACATAGTTTAGCTTGGCGGTGAAGCGTATCAATTCAGTATCAACATCAAGCGTTTGCATCTTGCTTATGGGATGGCGAAGTTTCTTCTATCATGAACAGACAATCAGACGAATCTCTCATAACACCCAGGCTTCTATAGTTTGAAATTTGTATATTTATAACTTAATTTCGCTTAACTTAGATTCTATGCGATTACTTTGCGATTCCTTGTGACTCTTTAGGCTCAATCGATCTATGTTTTACATGTAAACATGTGGATTCTGAATCAGGCAATACAATGATTTAATTGAAAGAAATACCAATTTTTAAATGCTATTTCTACCAATGGCGAAAATAAGTTATCGAAAAGACAACAGGCTCAATAAATAATTATACAAAAACGATTACAGCAAATTAAATTACCCAACATCAAGATACAGCGGACTGAAAAATGAAACCATGGGCCACAGGACACGTAGACTTTGCTTAAACTGGGTTAATTGAGTTTGTTTATCTGTGTCTAGTAAACCATGTGTTTTCTCTGTGTAACATTTTGACAACATCTTCTATAGCGGGAATAAAACATACCGTATCAACCCGCGGAGTAACATTAAATCCTGTGATTCAAAATATATTAGGAATGACGATTTTGACACAAATGAAATGTACTACGTAAAAACAAATTCTATGTTTCCTGTGGCCCGTGATAAACCAAGAAAAACATTGTTGCAAACAGAAGACACCAAAAAACATAACATCAAAAAAATCTTTGGCAATCAGAGAAAATATAGTAATAAATTGTCAGTGCTTTCAGCGTGAGATTGCATCAAAAAATATTTATTAACTAAATTAACCATCACTGTAAAGATTCGAGAAAATGATTTTCAAAACCAAGCCAAAAGAGAATGATTTCGCTCCAGATTTCTCACAAACATGGCAAATGGAAATTAAATGATTTATTTTCAAATGCATTTTCAGTCAGTACGTTTTCTGCTTTCTTTCTTTCAAAATACTACAACTGTTTCAAAATACTACGTCTTTCAAAACTATTCTTTTAAATGAATTACATGAAAAATATCCCAAATTTGAAAAAACGATTTCCAAAACAAAACTACTTTGATACATTGAGGTGCTACAAAACATCGAGGCACTACAACCTATCAACTCTTACTCATTTTTAATCATCTACTTTCAATCAATCGGCAAAAAAGTTTCACGAAAGTCAATTAAATTCTACGTTATAAATGACTAAAATTCAATTCGTGCGAGATCTAGAATTTCATACCAGCATTTCAAGTCGTAATTGTCACATATCACATAATCATGTGCAACGCCACACAAAGACACTGCAAAACAATGTTAAAGTATTGTAAAAATTTGAACTATAGTTGTAAAATATAAATATATAGGTACAAGGCCAGTTCCTAACGAAACGCCTGTAACTTCGTCTCGTAGTATATCGAAATAAATTTTTATCCTTTCTTATTTTACCCATAACACAGTGCTATAACCTATATTGGATTTTAAAACATGCTTATGTATATTAAGAAATTTAAGATGCACTATAAGATGCATCAAAATGCACCTAAGAGTCACAGAATAAAGTTTTGTGCTCATTCAAAACAGTTCAAAAATTGACCAAGAGTTTGCTCTATTTGCAGCCAATAAAAATTTGTATAGCGCAATTTCTATGATTGCTGAATGTTAGCTATAATTAGTGCCGTTGTACTATTGTATTTAACTGACAATAGACAATGTATCTCACATATTACACATCATATACGCCACTAATCGTCAAGGACACTGCTATTAGCCACCGCATTTTATTCAAGGAGCACTAACAGACTTTTAATAAAATTGGTCTGAAATCGGTGGCATCGCTTTTTTCCCTCTTCACTATTATTTGGGATAACACAGCCGTGTGGCCCTACTCAGTAACTTGTAGATCTTCGCAAATGGGGAGTAATGTCCGTGAAGTTTCCTTAGTCCATCCCGGCATTTCTCTCTACAGTCTTTTTAATTAGACGAGGAGTAATTTGTAGATGAGGGGCAATTTTTAGATGAGGGGCAACTCGTGGATGAGGGGTATTTTTAATGATGATTTGGGTTTACATCACTCCCCCTCAATGCAATAGTAATGTTAACATCTCAGAAATATTTTAGATATAATCCTTAAAACGGAAAATTTTGGTGTTCTATCTATGAAAGAAATTGCTATAAAAAGATTATAAAGTGACAGAAAAATTCCTTACCAGCAGTCGTCCCCACCAGTACTGAACAAGTATTTATCATCATGAGAAAAGCGAACTTTTGTGACATGAGCAGAATGACCTACAAACTTTTTCCCCTTTGACTAAAAAGGAAAACAATGTGTTCGTCAGTGTCATGATTGACGTGATTGTTGAGGAAACGTTGAGTGTCATGATTGTCGTGATTGTCGTGATTGTCGAGGAAACGTTTAGTGTCATGATTGTCGTGATTGTCGAGGAAACGTTAAGTGTCGTGATTGTCGAGGAAACGTTTTCTTAAAATAACAAATTACAGATTAAATTATTAATTTAACATTGGATATTTATATGCGATAATTATTTTTAAAAAGTTAACAAAAACCTTCAACAAAATATATTTTATCTTATTTCAGATTAAATTAGTGCTCGATTATATATTTGTAAGAAACTGTTTCATAACCAACTGACTGAAGTTGGTCTAAAAATTAGGTGAGCCACTTACAAGAAATAAGCCACTTACAAGAGCAAAGTAAGCAGGAATGTAGTGCTAGGGGGCTAAGGGGGTCTCATACCCCCTGGTTAATGGCAAATAGTAAGTGATTTTTACTTTTTGGTATTGTTTTTGGATTTTTTTTATGTTAAAATCCGCTTGTTAATTTAGTGGCACTGCATTCCTGCAAGCAAACAGCCTGTGATGAATTGAAATTGGAGCAAGCTCTTTTGCTTTCGTAGTATAGCACTGTGGCCGTGAAAGGCCTCAGCAAGATAAGCTTTGCTTTCCTGGGGTCGAATAGTTTGCAACATTTTTTAATATTGTAGTTTTTTGCATTCTATGAATAAAGTTGAATTGAATTGAATTTTAGGTCAGTACTATTTTCCATCATACTTTTTTCAGTTAAGTACAAGTCTCAATTACCCAGTACTATTATTATTTAAGCCCAGTATTAAACGTGTAAGCCACAATTTAAGCAATAAAACGTAACCTAAAACGTTAGCAAATAAATTTTTAGCAATTAAGGGACCGATTAAGCCTAGAACTATTTTCAATTATACTATTTCAATTACCTAGTACTACTTATCTAAGCAACCATTTAAGCAACTTGAGATCCATATTTTTATTGAAAATTTAACAACTTTACTTTAGTGCTACCCAAATTCTTAAAGTTGCTTACAAAATAGTAATCGTGTAATTCAACATTTAACAATAAAACAAAGAACATTTAAGAAACTTTGTTATTGCTTACAAATTTCTCAAAGCAAGGGAAACGATATAGCTTCACGTAACCAAAATCATCTCCAGTGGCCAAAGTTGATCCATGATGAGACAAGTCTGTGCAATTTATGTCCCCTTTGTCTGCATTTTTAGGCCAAATTCCAATGACTTCCTTGCCAAGCATGCTATAAGTTCGAAGAGTACTTAACTTGCAATATGAAATAGCATTTGAAAGCAAAATAGCCTTCAAACCGTTTCAAATAGCTTAATACGATTTGGCTTATGTGTTAATGATTATATAAAACAATGAAATGTCTTAAAACCACTATTTAAAAAAAATAATTACAAACATATATTTTGCGTGGTACTTAATATCACTGTTATTCTAGTTTATCCCTTCCACCCCTGGAAAGATAATATGATCCATTGCTAAACTACGTGATACGTCATATTTTCAGGAGGTAAATCTGGACAAAACTTTCCTTCACATAACATTTTTAACGGAAGTTGGTTTGTATGTGAAACTTACCCCCTGCAAAATGAAACTTAGATATAAATTCCATGTTATTGAAAATAAATCCGGGCGTTAGATAATTGAAGCCAGGATTTTAAACATAATTGTTTTTTTGTTTCATGGCAGCGATAAAAAATTTAATAAAACACATTCCTGCTCCACACAGAAGCAAGCTGAGATCAAAGACGCACCTTGTCCATGTGGACCAAGTTATTGCGTCAATCTTATCTTGCTCGGTAATATGTTGCCCACCAGGAACAGAAAAGATGAGTCTTTCGTATGCACCAGTTGATACCTATGCAAGAAAAAGGCATCATCACAGAAACACATTGATATATACTTGACCAATTCACCCCGGGTAGGGCCATATAGCTCATTGATAAACGTAAAACTTCTCATTTTCAGGAGGTAAATACAGGTAGAATTTTACAGTAATTCCAAATATTTCATTGAATATTATAGATTAAGTTGGTTTGCAAGTGCTACCCCCTGCAAAAAAAAACTTGCATAGGATTTGCCTGTTTAGCAGAAATAAATTCGGGTTAATCATTTATCTGATTAAAATATAACATGAAAATAAGAGCACGTGATTATTTCCTGTAACCAAGTTAGTACTGAAGTTGCTAAATTTTCAATCAAAATTCATTCCAAAGTTAAGCTGCTAAAATGGTTGCTTTGCAACTGTTTAATGCTGGGCTTAAATACTAATTGAAAATAGCACTGCGTAAATCAAAAACAGTATAATTGAAAATAGTAATGGGCATAATCAGACCCATTCACGGCAATGGTTCCCTGCTACGAAAGCTTGCTATATTTACAGGTGACAAGTTTATTCAAGCAAGGTTTTGACAGGGTTGTCACACGACTATTTAAGAGTAACATTATTTTCAGCCAACATTTGGAACTGAAGTTGCTTAAATGGTTACTTATAGGTTTAATACTGAGTTAACATAATAATTGCAAACAGTCTGGGTGATTAAAAATAACAGAATTGACAATAGTCTTAAACAGTCTCATTAAAAA
This sequence comes from Phacellophora camtschatica, assembly GCA_036873815.1. Taxonomy (NCBI): domain Eukaryota; kingdom Metazoa; phylum Cnidaria; class Scyphozoa; order Semaeostomeae; family Ulmaridae; genus Phacellophora; species Phacellophora camtschatica. The sequence goes on along the minus strand of JAYJMH010068980.1, from coordinate 17,326 downwards.
TAGGCTTAAACAGTCTCATTCATGCACGGCCAAGGTGCCCTAGTTGCAATTTACTAAAAATCGCTCACTTGTCACTTGTAAGTTGCTTACTTCTATCTTATCTCAGAAGTGGGGTTGCTTAAGTTTTAGAGGAATTTCAGTACAGTTGCTTATAAAACAGTTGCTTTATATTAATAAAAAAAGTGTACACATACATATTTGGTAGCAGCTTTTAATCCAAGAAAGGGGTCTTTTTAATAAATAAAATAAATACTTGGGTAAATTTTTAATAAATACCTGGATAAATTTTCCATCAGCTGAGAAATCCATTTGAATGACAAAGCTTGGGATTCCTTTACAGTATCCAATTCTTCCAAGAGAGCCACCAGGCTTACAGTTATAAAAATCTACTGTTTTGTCATCAGAACCAACGGCAAGAGTTTCTCCATCGGGGCTGAATCTGAATTTGAAAAAGATTTGGCAAATTCTTGACATGCAAAAACAAAATCATAGTTTTCTAGATAGTTGACACGCATTAACTTTATATCTCTTGTGTGAGATTTTATGAAAAATGATATAAAATGAAGTAAAAACCCGCAAATAAGAACTTATATTTTTAAGAACGTTCAGCCTGAAAATTGGAGATACATATTGTCTTCAAAACAACTAGTTTACAACTTTAGTATTGACTGCAAATTTCTGAAATGTTAGCAACCCAGCCTGTATACAGAATACATTTTTGCAGTATTTTGCTACCATACCCTTTGAAATAACCTCTCCGTTTTACCAAGAACCTCGCAAACTGATCAAAATTACTAAGTATAACTAAGCAATAAAAATATTATTTTGCTTTCCATACCCTTTAAAATAAACAGTCTTATATTTTTACATCATTAATAACCATTCTAAGCTGATCACGAAATGTTCTCATCTGCAGGTTTTACAGTATCTAAAAGCATACCTTATTCATAACGGGACGGTTTGTGTTCGGTCATAGTTGAGGTAGTGTAATGACACAACAGCTCTAGATATATGAAACATATTATTCGTTCTGAAAATATGTATTTCAAAATAATTTTCTAAGAACAAAATGTACACATGTTATGTGTCATATATCTAGAGATAGTGTGTGTCAAACACAACAAACCTGAGATCGTGTATGGCTTGATTCCGATCTCGCTTTTTGCCAAGGACTTGCAATGACGATGCATTAAGAATAACAAATTCTCCATTTTTTAAACCAACGGCTATCTTTTCACCCTCTGGAGAGTATGCAACAGATCTCACAGGAATATCAAGGGATGTCATCTTTGCCATTGTCTATTAGAGATAAATGCAGAAATATCCTTAATTGTAATAATGATTTTTAAATCAAGCTTTCCTATCAACTTGCTATAAGTATTTGTTTTGTAAATTCGCTTTTCCCCGCCCCTTTATTTTCTTAAATTTCTTAAATATACCAGGTTACCGAAAAAAACTATCTCCGTTTGCAGGGTTGTAGCTCAAAATCCGAGAGGCTAGGAATTTCAAATTGTACCTAAAACGACATCCGAAAGTCAAACTTAGAGTTTGGAATATCAACCAGTAATTTTCAACCACGTTTTTCCAAAACTGGAAATTAAAATAGCCTACATCCATGAGCTTCCAAGTCAATTTAAAGGAATTCCATTCATTTCAGTACATATTTTGAAACAAAACAACCTGCTTGCTCCTATAACGACTTGCGGAGTTTGATCAGTGAATCTTTTAAACTCTAATTTTTTTAAAAACTGGCCATTAGAATCGCTATTAAACATTTAATTGAAAAAATCTTAAACTCTTAAGTCGCCACTAAAGCAAGTTTTAATGTCGAAACAGGAATAATGTTTCTTCAAATTAACTCGAAAGCTCACGAATTAGGGCAATTTTAATTTCAAGTCTTCGGCAGGTAAACGTTGTGGTCGCAGATGCCTGGATGATATCCCAAACTTCAAGTATGCCCTTAAGATGCCGTGTTGAGTACAGTTTGAAATTTGTAGCCTCATAGAATCCCTGTAAATGAGGTTATCCAGTGTAAAAACGAACACTTGTGGCAAGTCAAGTCAAGTTGATAAATTTGCCACTAATGCAAAAGTACTGATCCATTTTGCTGACAATGATCATGTTTCGCTTGCCTATACGTTCATCGATATGAAAAGCGAGTATTCTAAAGATTTGCTGGTTTGAGTAAAACAACAGTCATATAATCATTCATCAAAAATTTATTTTTCTACATCGTATTCTTCCACAATCAATTATCGAACTAATTTTGAAAACACGTTCTCTTATCAATACAAAAATGATATCATGTGCACGAGCAAAATTCAAAGTTTCAAGCAAAAGTGGTCATTAAGAGGAATACAGAAGATCGGCCTGTGTGCATGATCTCTTTTGCTCATGCCAAGTGAGCAGGAAGCAATGATCTTGAAACACATGCCTTAATACATGTAAAAATAATTTTCAATTGTATTGAATGATTGGTAGGAATATTTAGATTCGAGTCAAATCATGATAAATCTAAGCCTCTCAAAACCAACTCAATTGAAATGTCGAAACTTAACTGGCACTCGAGAAGAGGAAATTAATCGAATATTTCAATATTACCTTGTTGTTGGGATCCCAAATCCTCACACTACCGTCGTCACTGCCAGTAACAAACACATCTTTTAACGGATGCACTGCTAGGCCCCACAAGTCACCTTCGCGATGACCATGGACAAGAACCTATGGAAAATATTTCGAGAGGAAGTCACGATAAAATCTGAAAGGTTTCATAGTTACAAATATAATAGCTTTCAAAAACATAAAATATGCCGAAATGCAAAAAATGTAAAATAAAAAATAGGCCATTTTAATCATTTTTTTATGTTCACAGTTGAAGTAAAGCTCGATACTGATAATATATAATAATTGAAATATTGACTATGTACATGAAGAAATGTGCACAATTTAAACGACGTTTCGAGTATTAATATTAATATTCGAGGTTATAATAACGTAAAACTCCACTGAAAACTTAGTCGGTGTTAGGCCATAATCGAGATAATCGCACACTCCATCTCTAGGAATATGACAAATAACAGTTACACATTTCGTTCTCAAAAAGATATTTTAAAATGTGCATTTTAAGAACGAATAACATTTGTCATGTATCTAGAGATGGCTTGTCCTTATCTCTAAAATAGAAAGTTTTAAATGTAAAGTTCATTAATCTTAAAACAGAGAAATGTGTCATTATCTCGACTAGGATCTCACATCACATAGCCTCATCCCACCTTTGCTCCTCCCACCTTAACTTGGACCGCAAAAGATTTTATCAAGTTGCATTCGTCTTGAGTGGAGAGTGGCATAATCGCATTTGTATGTGGTCACGTCAATAACGCAACGGTGTAGAAAATATCTAAAATTCATTCCAGATCGTATCCTATTTCTCATGATAAAATAGTTCCATTAATGTAAATTTCAGTTTTAAGCCTGGTAAGACATGCCAACCAACTTAATTCACATGATAAACTTACATAAAGTTCTGCCCCTGAAAATATGATGTTCTACGTTGATTGTCGATAGCGTATGGCTTCCCGGGGAAAGGGTAAGGATTTATTAGGGTTTGAGCAGAGTCATTTATTTGCTACTTCGGGAAACATATCTCTTGCTACAAAAAAAAAGTTTATTTTGAAAAATCGACACATCTTGGAATGACATGCAAAAATTAAGCAATGTAAAATAGAATAAAAAAGCAGGAACTACGCAATAAAAAAAACAATAAATTCAACAATAAAATAGACTACCTGCTGCGTTGTTGATTTTTCGTTGATCTCAATAATTTCATTGCCTTGAGTTCCAACAAGCAAGGTACCCTACAAAAATACGATAAATCATCAAATTAGTTTTCAAATTGTCGACCCCACGTTGCAAGAGCACTTACAACGAAAAAAAAGTATTTTCAAAACAAAAGTATTTTTTCATTTCTTTAGGGCTTTTCAAAGGGTTTCAAAGAGAGTGTTCACAGGGTTTAAAAGTGGGAAAGAGATATAGAGAGCTGAAGAGAGTTTCAGAAATGACATGTTCAGCAGATTTATTGTGATTGATAGGCCTATTCAGCTAGGCTTGTTTACACCCAATTCAAGTCATGTGACCAAACCCTTGGGAACGTTTAGTATTCTTAACACTTCGTGTGTTGAAAGCACGAGCTTTCATGGCATAAAAGATGCATGTTACAAAAATCAAAAGATGGTTTATCAAGAGATTGGTCACATGGCTTAAACTGGGTTTCAACAAACCAGAGCTGAATAGGTCCATTACATTACAAAATAAAGTTACCTTTGGACCACCCCGGCAAACAGACTTTGGTACCAATTTCCTTTGGTCAGAGCCTAATTGGAATGCACGACATCTTTTCATTTCTTGATCCCATATTTTCACTGGACCACTTTCTTTGCTTCCTTTAGCTCTAAAATGAATATGTAGACAATCAGGAGTTTGTTGTGCCTTTCTGGCATATATTTCAATTGCAAAATACACAGTCATAGGCTATGCGATAACCGTTTCCATGGAAAAGGCCACCATTTCTATTTACCTAAAATTCCTTTTTGGTGAACAAATTTGGTGAACATGCTATAGGTAAGACTTCACTATTTGCAAGAAATTACAATACACAACAGTATATAAGAGTTACAAAATACAAAAAAACGTTGGTATTACAAAACACAGCTGTACGTTTGTGTTAGAAAACACAACGGTAATTTAAGGTTACAAAGTAAAACAGTACATTACCACAAAATACAACGGTATATTTTCGTCAGAAAACACGATGGTAAATTAGTGTTACGAAATACAACAGTACATTATTACAAAACACAGCTGTATATTTGTGTTAGAAAACAGCACTGTAATTTAACGTTACAAAACATAAAGGATATTAGTGTACAAAACACAAGGAAAGTTTCATTGTAATGTATACTTGGATTTCGTTTCAAATGTTTGAAATTCAAGCTTCCACTTAGCCTGATTCACAGACCAATAAAACAGATAGGAATTCACAGACCAATAAATTTCCTATTCTTTTAGTGGTCTGTAAATCAGGCTAGCTTCCACTGGGTTCTTAGCAAAACGCTTTTCACGCAAAAAAAGAGCAAAGAAATGAACTATGAAATAAATTTCATTTGATTAAAAAAAAATTCACTAGATTCATTGGATTCAATTTTATTTTTAGGCAATTAGTGCACAGGAAACTAAGAAAAGATAAAGAAGTAAGTAACAACTTTTTTTAAGTAAGATAAGTAAGTAACAACTTTTTTGCAACAGTTTTATCGAAAAGATTAAAAACTTTGAAACTATTGAATCAAGTGTAAAAAAGTACTGAACTATCAAGCAACTGTGTAACAAGAGATTCGAATCAAATCAAATATTGTGAAAAATTTACCAAAAATAATGAGCAAACCAATTAGAGGCTGAATAAATATCGCAGAGACCGACGGTCTGATTAGTTGTGATTACAAATATCTTCAAAAAACATGACTGATGCATTGACTGAAGTATTCTATTAACTGTATTGACAAAAGCTAAGGACATGTTTTACCATATAACAAGTAAAAATAAAATTTAGTGTTGCAAAATTCAAAACAAGCTCCAAGATTCACTGACGAAACAAAAATGTAATAAAAGTGAAAGGCAAATATGATGATAGTAAAAAATCATTGAATGAAAAGTTACAGAAAAGCATATGTAGTTGACATCCGCTATCACGAACTCTAACGGAAAATTGAAATCTGTTCGAGATAGAGAATTTTCGAATAAAACAGTGCAGTATTTCATAAGAAAGCCTAGCAAGGGGAAATTTAAAATTACCCAAAATAGCAAATGTTTGAGATAACGGGCAGTCGAGAAGGCGGATGTGAATTGCATTCTTAAAATGAAGAAAATCCTCAGGAGAGAATAATGTGCATTATTTGAAGAAAAAAAAACTCAATCAATTAATACATATTTTAAAAACAATATGCACAAGATCAGATTTTGTAAAATAAAGACTCAGGTCTTACACATAACAATTGAATTTACAATAAGAAAGAATAGATTTCAATTGCACATCTGTGAGCGCACTCAATAATATCAAAACAAACATAGACAACAAAGCTTAGCAGTTTTGTTTGTTAGGATTTGCATCATTGCTTACTTTTTAGAATAAGGGGAAATTTTGTGAAACAAAAGATTGCGGTTTCAAACATGATAATGAGATTTGTCACTGTAAAGAATAGATTTCAACATCTTCAACGCAGCCAAGCAAATCATAATAAATGAAATCATAAAGTTTTGCTGCCTTTGTTAATTTTGATCTGATTGAGTGCACTCACAGTGTGAAATATATTCTTTCAAATCGCAAATCGCATTGTCATGTTTGAAACCACAATCTTTTGTTTACAACAACTTAAATCAAGTAAGAAAGTAGGCCGACCGCTAGGTCGAAGGCAACCCGAAGGCTACTTTTTCATTTGCTGCTACCCATAACGAGTAGGGAAGGGCGCTGCGGGGGAGGGCGCCACTCCTTTCCCTTGTTTGATAACCACTTTCCCCAGCTGAGCTGGTACTGGACAGCTGAGTTGGCTGTGAGGTGAGCTAGTCCAGTCAAACACTCAGAAGATTGCCCATCCGGGTGTTGACCCAACTCAGCCATGCTTAACTTCGGTGATCTGACGGGAACCGTGTTAATCCACTTGACTACCCACTTAAATTAATACATGGCTTAAAACGAAAACAAAAACATAAAACCAAACCACATTTGTGAAATAGTATTTTCTTATTACCTTGTTGAAAATAAAAATGTGTTTCTTAAAAATAACGAATCTTAACAGACAAACTTACTCTTTTTCCTTTCCTCCTGTGACAATTAGTCCATCTTTTAGCGTTGTGTGCATGGAGAAAACCGGTCCGGAATGTGCTTGACCAACGATCCGAGTTAGGTTTGCTCCAGCCCAAACGAAAACATCACCGCTCATTGCACCGGTAAATGTTGTGCCATCCTGAGAAATGAATCATTTTGTGGCGTTAATTTTTTGAAAAATTACCAAACTGCAGAATGTTTTCTTTCGAGTCTAGTTATTCAAAAAAAATGCAAATGAAAAATTTGAGAATTCTGAAAAGTCTCTTTCACTAAAACTGACGAACAGAATTCCCATGGGCGTCGGAGCTGGGGATGTGGTGGCATGTCTAACACCTCAAAAGTCAGGTACTCGGGAGAAAGTTTTTAAAAAAATTGGGGCGGGGGGATGAGTTCAGGCAATGTTCTTGAATGTAAGGAATACAATTACTTGATACGAGCATCTGTGCTGATTTGGCACTTTAGAAGAACAAACAATGGGAAACGGATAATTTACATAAATGAAATAAAAGTATCTAAATATATATGTCCATACGAGCATCAAATGAAATCAAGAAAGTTCAAGAATTTTACTCAAAATTCCGAAATTCTGGCAAAGTTTTATCGACACCCCCTCCTCCCTAATCATGACATGCTCGCAACGCTCCTGGGCAATCCATGGTAATAAATGACAAAGTCACTGTAAATACATCAACATTTTGTTACTTACCGCACCAAACGCAACAGATAACATTGTCTGCATCTTGATGTCATTTCCTGGAAGAGACAAAACACCTTTCTTTCCAACAAGGCTGCCCCCTGCGACAGTCCAAAACATGACGTGCTTTACACCACAAGTAACGAAATTCGAATCAGAATCGGGACGGAATTCGGCAACGAAGATGCGATGTGAATGGCCAACAGCAGATGCTATTTTAGTTCCTGAAATGAATAGAAAATAGTCTTCATGAACCTTTTACCCTTAGAAAGACCACAAATCAAAACATAATATTTCCAAGGGGTAAATCCAGACGTAACTTTATGTTGATCTAACAGACTTTGATGTAAGATTATCTGTGAAGTTAATTTGGTTTGTTTGTGCCACACAACTGAAAAGAAATCTTGAGGTCAGGGTATGAACAGGCTATAAACAGGTATGAAATCAGGGTATGAACAGGCTAAAGCTATTAACGAAAAATCTAGCTATATGCACAAATATAATCACTTAGTAATGTCCTCAAAACATTATATTATCTTCTGCAATATGACAATAAAATTGGAAGAATTTTGTATTACTTTGTATTCAGATTTTGCGCATAAAAAGCGATTTACGATTGGAAAAAAGAGAGTGGACTCAATAAAATTAAAATACAGTTGCTTGAACTTCTTTCATTTGAACTTGAGTAAATCGAATTCCCGGCTAACTCAAACAATTTTGTATATCTTTGGAGAGCTTTCAGTGTCGATTGGTTATTTTAAAAATTCGCCATTTCAAATAAATGTCATTTCATTGAGACTTCAAGATAGTGGGGGTTCAAAACAGTTTACCTCTGGAGGCCTTTCAGTGGTGATTTATCTTCTGTCATATCGAAAACTCGCCACCTCAATAAATTTTCATTACCTTGAGAGTTCAAGATAGCAGGGTTCAACTGCAAACATCAAAAACTAAAATTTGAGGTTTTGTTTACTATGATTTGTTTGGCTGCGTCAAAAGGCGTGAAATCTATTCATTACAGTGATAAATCACATTGTTGTGCTCAGTGCTGAATCTTTCGTTTCACAAACTCTGCCCCTGCTACCAAGGGCATCAAGAAGCGTGAGTTATTATTCTTCCCTATGTCCTTGTACCGGTGATGTATGAGTGTGTCCTTGTACCCGTGATGTGTATGTATGTTCACGGGTACGAGGACACTCACGCGTACAGGGATACTGAAACAACTCATGACAGCTCACATTTCTTAATGCCCATGCTGCTACACAAGAAACAATTTACTTTCGAAGTTAATGAATTAACCAACCTTCCGTCCATCTCCAAACAGCAATGGAATGGTCATCATCAAGCCCAACTGATAACAAGTACCTCCCGCCGGAGCTAAAATTCACGTAGCAAACACCTTTTGTGTGGAATCCTTGTATGATGGAAAGAGTTTCCATGTTTGTAGCATTCCAAACATGCACCGAAGGATTGTTACCAATCTGTCCTGTGGCAACGACATTCTGCAAAGCAAATTAGATATGCTATGGTGGTAAACAAATAAATTGTTGCAATGCAAAGCAATGCAAAGCAATGCAAAGCAATGCAAAGCAATGCAAAGCAATGCAAAGCAATGCAAAGCAATGCAATGCAAAGCAATGCAAAGCAATGCAAAGCAATGCAGAGCAATGCAGAGCAATGCAAAGCAATGCAAAGCAATGCAAAGCAATGCAAAGCAATGCAAAGCAATGCAAAAAGCAATGCAAAAAGCAATGCAAAAAGCAATGCAAAAAGCAATGCAAAAAGCAATGCAAAGCAATGCAAAGCAATGCAATGCAAAACAAAACAAAACAATGCAAAACAAAACAATGCAAAACGAAACAATGCAAAACAATGCAAAGCAAAGCAAACCTCATTTACTTTTTAAATTATTGCTTTGTAAATTTCTGCTTTGTAAATTTACCTTGAATTTGGGATGTTGGTTAACTGCAAGACAAACAATGTCATCATTGTGCTCCAAATAAAATGACTGGTTATTGTTAGATGTGCTGTACACAATACCAGCTCCAGCCGCATGGTAAACAATATCACCATCTGGGAGATAGTGCAAGTTGTTTCTTGAATCAAAGCCTCTGTAGCCATGAACAAAGTCCAATTTTAGCTCCTAAAATATAGAAATATAACGTTGTTCAAATCTAACGTTGTTCAATTAAAACAAAACGTTACAAATTTAATACGAAATTCTAGAATGCAAAATTACCCACAAGCTAATTTTCGAATCATGGCCCCCTGTAAATTAGTTTTTAAATGAGGGGTTACCATGCCTAAAAAATTAAAAATTAAAAATGAATGAATCAATGTTTACTCAGAGCCTGTTCATAAGGAAGAACTTCATCCCGCCTACCCGGGATGGAGTGTTTCGCCGAGATCTCACCTAATCCCTAATTCACATATAACTTATGTTTTCTGTTCATATAAGAAGACGGACAGGCCCGGTAAGCAATATCTAATTTAAACCCTGCCAAGATTTCTGTAGGCCGGGTGGAAATGTTGCCATACGAACACTCCATCCCGCTTTCGAGATCTTGTTTGCATTGATCAAATTACAAATTACGCGAACATGTGACAATTCCTATCTCGGTAGGCGGGATGGAATTCTCCAATGTGAACAGAATGTCAAAATTGTCTCGCAAGATTCTTCATCCCAGTAGGAAGGATGGAATTATTCAAAATGCAGTGGCCCTTAGGCGCCAAAAGTATTTATACATTTAGCGCTCTTCTTAATTTTGTATTTTGGCACACATTTTACCGCTATTGTCTTCAATCTTCTTATAACTACCACCAACTTGTTTTCAATCAGATAAATTTGAAGATAATGTTAGGCTGACATCGAAACGTCGCTCAACCAATTTATTATTGATAGTTTTAATTATAAAATGTTACAAAAAAATTCTTGTTCGTGAGAAATATTTCACAATTATTTTCGATTTTTTAATAAACACCTCGAGCAAATAGGCGCCGCATACAATTGTTAATAAAGTTAATAAACGTCTGAGGCGTTTATAAAAAAAATTTACGCCTGTGGCTCACAATAATTTTGAAATCTGACCTGAACATCAGCCTGCCTCTTCTTTTTTCCATCTGCAGATGTACCTTCTTTTCTTTGCACACGACTGCGTGACGAAGACCCTCGACTTACTGCTGGCCTATTGTTGAAAAATCAGATAATACGTTTAGACGGTCTTACAAAAATCAGCAGTTTAGCGCACTGAGTAGACTTGCCCAAAGCCTAATTCTATTTAATCCGAGAAACGGACCTGAGAACTGAGAAAAAGAAACGAAGGCATCAACTCCTTTTCTCCTTTTCTCGGATTAAAAAAGAAATAGACTTGGAGCAAGTCTACGTATTTCACAAAGTAATTCGGATTATTTTATCCAAATTTTAATGCAGAGATATTCTTCAATTTGATATTCGAAGGCCCACTGGGAAAGAGTGGGGCAAAAAGGGCAATTGCCCCTGGGCTTGCAGTCAACAGCTGGTAATTTTCAAAATAAATAGAAATAAATAGATTACTGTGAACGTAATCGAGATTTAAAAGCAAACAAAGAGGGCGCTTACTTAACCCCCAATTCCAGATTGTTCGAAAGGTGAGCCCCATGATACGAGAATGCTTTCTGCCCATTGCTCGTTTTCATTCATGAATGGGACACGAAAGTCATTTCAGAGTCTTATCACCCTGAAGAATTGATTTCATACCTTTCTTTCAATGCAGCTGAGCACATCACAATAAATTAAATAACAAACAGCAAATAAAACAATAAACAACAAATAGAACAATGAAAAAATAACAGAACTACAAAAAGAACAACCAAAGTAGAATAAAGAGCAACAAAAAGAAAAATGGAAAACAGAACAATGAACAACAACAAAATACAATTAACATACTTGCGGCTTTCTTCAACACTTTGATGCTGAGGTTTCGTCCCAGAGGTCTCTCTCAAAGGATTTGAATAAATCTTAGTTGTATAATCAATTTTCTTTTCTCTAGCCACATCACTGTCATATCCACTTTCTTCCTCAGAATCGGTGTCCCCATCAGATTCATCCACACCTGCTATTGCCGTTCTTGGCGTCCCTTCATCCAAGTTATTCCAAACTATCATTGCAAGATCAGCTCCACCAATCGTGACCACGCAGCTGTCATCATGCGACCACCGAACATTTGTCACGTGAGCTGAGTGCGCATTGTATCTCTTGAATTTCGCCAGCTTCTCCTGTGAATGGCAAAATATTTGTTATTATTTTTGGTGAATATGTCTAAACTGGGTGGATATTTCACAAGCTAAATATAGAAGTATATACAGTAAGTATCGAAGTCCGACTAAAGCAGTAGATTCCTCTTACTTTACCTATATCTTCACATAGAGATGGACGCTACACCTATCCTTGGTCAGCCTTGACCACTTACCCCAGTGTTAAACACTGGTATTCATTTATCGACCTAAAAAGAGTGCACAGCTGAGTTGCCCGTAGGTTTTGTGGTTAGAAATTCCGACGACCGGACTCGAACCCGAGCTCTCTCGCGAACAGAATTTGGTTTCGGAATAAGGCGCCTTAACCGATTGGCCAATCGAGGATTTAAAGTAAACACAGCAAAAGTAAAATATTTCTTTCAAAGTACATTCTTACCACTGATGGAAATTCGAAAAGTTTCAAAAAACCAAAATCATCAGCAGTGGCTAACATTCGTCCATCTTTTGTGCGATCACAAGGCAAAGAGCCGTTCTGTTAACCATTCTGCAATGAACTTAGCTCAAGTAATATTACAAAACAGCCACTCCTGCAGAAAGGTGAATTACAGACCGGTGAAGGTCCTCACTTAATTCGGTTGCACTGATAAACCCTGATATGATGTAAAACCGGTCTGTTGGCGAATACTGGAGGAGTCAGTGGCTTTCTCCTAACATAGCGCTTACTATAATGTAAACAAGGTACTGTCGGTATACAATATACAAGGTACTGTCTGCAATACACTATCTGCAATACACTATCACATGCTTTATAAGCAACTGTACTGAAGTTAGTCTAAAAATTAAGCAACCCCACTTCTGAGATAAGATAGAAGTAAGCCACTTACAAGAGCAAAGTAAGCAGGAATATGTAGTGTTAGGGGGGCTAAGGGGGTCTCAACCCCTTGTTAATGGCAAATAGTAAGTGATTTACTTTTTGGTATTGTTTTTGGATTATTTTTGTGTTAATTTCCTCCTTGTTAATTTAGTGGTACTGCATTCCTGCAAGCAAACATCCTTTAATAAATTGAAATTTGAGCAAGCTCTTTTGCTTTCGTAGTATAGCACTGTGGCCGTGAAAGGGACTGCTTCAACCCAGTACTATTTTCCATCATACCTTTTTCAGTTACTAAGTACTATTTTCAATTACCCAGTACTATTATTACTTAAGCTTAGTATTAAACATGTAAGCCACAATTTAAGCAACTTGAGCTCCATATTTTGACTGAAAATTAAGCAACTTCAGTTCTACCCTAAATCCTAAGTTGCTTAGAAGAAAAAAAATTTTGTAAATATTTAAAGCCAACAGTGGCTTGTACAACACATCATTGTTCACGTTTTTTTTCTTGTCTTTTTATCACATATTTTCTAATAACCGGAGAAATCTTTTAATAAGCTACAAGGAAAGAAACATACCCTTGATGTCCCAATCGACGTGCGTAATGTAGCTTGATGCTCCTTTGCAAATTCCAACTCTTTTTGTACTCAAAACATTGTAAATGTCAACAAAATTATCATGAGATCCAACTGCAAGATATTTACCTTCTCCTGAAATAAATTGTACAATGCTCTTAGAACACCTCCCGTGAGACGTGCAGAATGATTGTAAAATGCATGCCTCTTAAAAATCTTAAAAGGCACAATCCCAAATATTTAGAGAAGACAAATATTGCACACAAGATTTTGTTTCTGCACTCCTATGTGTGTAACGTTTTTTGCTGAAATATTTTACTTCGTTTATACGATCGTTTTTCACGTTCTGCAAAATTAAAAATCAAACATCTGAACGTTTTTTGAGTTAACTTTAGTTTCAGACGAGATGTGTTCTTATTTCTCGACTAATTTTATAAACTTGCTACCTTCACAAAGATATCTTTAAAGTGTGTTTTAGGTCAAGTGCCCAAAGCCTGCACATTTATTTCGTACATAACACAAATAATTTCTGCGATCACAAAAACATTTATCAACATCTCAGCCTGGCATTTTTTATATAAAGGTTCTTTTTTATATAAAGACACTTAAAAATAGCTTATCATCAAAAAGCAATCATCAAAAAAACACAAGCATACGTGAGTCAAAAATGAAGCCACGCAATAAAGTCATCACATGTACATGAAATATACTTTACCTGGAGAAAATTTGACATCAGAAATTTCTTCTTTCCTGTGATGATAGCCAGTTATATCATTTAGAGTTTGTGAATCAACAACAGTAAAACTTCCTGCAACAAAAAGGTCATTAAAAATTATTATAAATCCATTTCATGTTTTACTTATCAGCTCGTTAAGGTCTCCTAAAGTAAAAAATATTTTCATTTTTTTGCAAAACTGATCTCGGGCCATTACTTATTTTCTGCAAAAAATTTTACATTCTACAAACGAGCTACGTGAGACCGGGTGTTAGACATCAAAACAATCTCGTAGCAACTCAGGATATTTGTTCTACACAATCTACAAAAACAAAAGACTATTTTGTATTCTGCAGTTTAAAGATTTCATTTCGCTTTTTCAATGTTTATAAAGTAGGTAATAGTGCCCTACATTATGTGCAATAGACACGGAGTAAACATGCAATATTATATTGCTCCCCGAAATCATGTAATATTATATTGCTCTGTGGCAATGTAATATTATATTGCTCTGTGGCAATGTAAAGTAATATGTAAGTTGTGCATTGTGAATTTCTTATACCAAATGGCTAAAAAAGCAATCCCCAAGTTTGCAAAGCTTTAAGTCTTTACGGAGGAGATTTACGTCAAATAATTATGTTTTTGAGTGAATTTTATACAAGAATTTATAACTAATACCTTGTTTGAAAAAATGAAAAATGAATTCTTTGCCAAAATCTACCCAATGATGGCTGAGTTATACAAAATGAAACAAAAAATAGAGGATTTTTTCTGTTACAATCTGCGAAAAATGTTACATTATGGCTTTGAGGAGCCCATTTTATGTTGGCTTTCCTTTAGTATAGCTCAAGGATTACTTAGTAGATTTCGGCAAACAAGGTATCAAACTTTAAGTTAAAGCTTCTTACATAGACGTCCAGAAAACAGATAACAAAATTATCAAGGCTCCTCTATAGCAGCTTTGCAAACGTAGGAAAATATTTGAGCCACCCCGTATTGAATGAAAAAATAGTATTTAAAAAATAAGATAAATGTATTTTCACCATCCTTCATCCCAACTGCAATAGCAGATCCATTAGGCGAATAAGCAACACATCTTGCAGCCTTTCCGAACTTCCTGACATTCACCATCTTATTCTCTGATAAGTCCCAAATTCTCAATGTACAATCGTCACCGACTGTAGCAGTATAAAGCTGAGATGGATGTTGCGCTAAGCCCCATACCTCTCCTTCTCCGTGACCCTGTAAAACAATATTTTACGCTCTCACGCCAGGATTTATTCCGAATTTTAAGCTTTGGTCAAATCATCCAACATTTTACCCAACATACTGCGAAGACCGTGGTTGGACGCAAGGCAACCGCTGCTTTAGCCATTATTTAACAACTCGCTATTTTGCTATTCTAAGCAGTTAATTAAAAATTATGAATGCTAAAGATGCGAGTCCAAAGGTTTTTTAAAAAAACAATGAAAGTATGGCGGGAAAATTAATCAAACTAGACGTGCGCGTATTAGGTAATGCTGGATGAAATAGTGATATGTTGAATCACTCGACCAACAGGTGGGGCCACAACGTTTCATTTGTATAAGTAAAAAACTATGAAATAGATACAAAATTTCGTATGCATGAACCCCATGAAAATAAGACAATTGACAGTGTTTAAAAATGAGACGATTGGCATTGACATTGGATATGCGCAACATTGCTTGCCAACCCAAAATTACAAAAATTGAGGTCACAATTTATGCAATGCCTCAAAGCAATGGTCGCCATTTTGAAGCGTTATCGATTACTGGAAAAGTCTGAGATTTGACCAAACAACAAAATTACTGCTTACTGTACATCAACATTCTTTTTGCACACGTCAAGAAAACACAACTATAAAAAACCCGGAGGTCTAATTTATAAATTAAAGGAATTCATCGACGTTTCATTCGCATGAAAAAGATCTCAAGCTCTCTCGGTTACTGTACTCGCTTTCTGGTAATTGTTACTGCCCGTTTTGTGACGCACGTTAGACCGCAAGACCGCAGGAACGTAAACGTAAGCGCGAACGTAATAACGTAAGTTTCAACACTAACCTGAACCAGTATTGTAACTGGACCTGCTTTATCAACTTCCATTATCTAAAATTAAAATTTCCTTTCAGAATACAGTTGAAATATCAAATTTAAAAAAATGGCAAAGACAAAATTACAAATCGTTTAACATGAAATAAATACTTAACAACATATGTGGTTTAAGATAGCTGGAAGACAATTTTACACACGCCGACGTGCATTCCCTTGTAATATATAAACATATGTATTTATATCCCTCTTTAGTTTTATATTTGACTTCACAACTGAACAAGATATTCCGGTGTAGTAGGAGCTAATTGTAATAAAAATATTATAAACGAAAATCTATTTTTAAGATACACAGTAAGTTGTGTATTTTGGAACATAAACAACTAACTTGTATTAACTTGTAGCAACAGCTAATAGATCGTATATACTTTTACATGTTGTATATAGATTATCTTGTTCCTAGACCTAAACTTGTTCATCCTTACTTGATATTGGTAATTCCTAAACTCTAATCAACTCATGGTCTAACAATAGCAGCAATGTTCCTCCTAATTGGTAGAGGTGAATACGAATATATAATGGTAATTTAACTAACATCACAAAAATATTAAATCATAACTCATGTGTCATGTCCTTCACATAATAATTCATCAAATAAGGATTTAAAAGTTCATTATGTTTACAGATAAAATTCGTACTTACTCAAATTTTAAAAATAGCTATAAATCAACCCACCTCGCTGTTTTTCGTCCCAACCAAGATTTTTCCTTGTCCCAAAGTGACAGCTCTAATCGGAGGGTTTTCGTCAAGTAACACGGAACCTTGCTCGAGACTTGACTTTGTGATCTTGTATGTTTTCAGGCATCTTGTGAAGTTTTCATCCCATAATGCTACGGCACCATCTTTGCCTCCAGAAACGAATCCCTAAGACATTCCAAAATCATTAAGCTTGAATAGACCATTCTGGAAATAAAAGTCGTTCTATTGGGTTACAGGACTAGCCTCATTTTTAACTTTGATATCCTGTGTCCTTTGGGAGAGAAAATGGCAAGAATAACCATTCTCAGTGGAAATACAGCACTAGCCTCGAGATCAGGCTCTATTTCCAAAAAGGTCTATTATTTTCCGAAAAACAGAACGGTTTAAATTATCTTTAAAATAAATTTTAAAAATTGATCATGGAGTTTGGCATGAAAGAATGTTCTCGATGTTAAAAGGTTTGCACAAACAATTCAAAATATTGCGCAAATGTCGAGGGAAAACAGATTGTCTAATCTATGAAATGTTGTTCATTA
>JAYJMH010068969.1:0-11313 GCA_036873815.1 Phacellophora camtschatica | reverse complement strand
ACAGAGAGTTAGCAGCTCTCCTCACACTTTCGCAGCAAGTATGACCTTGGTGAGATTCGAACCCACGACCTTGCGATTATGAGTCCGGCGCCTTAACCACTAGGCCATGCTTGCTATTCAATTCAGGGGCGGATCCAGGAGAATATGGCAACTGGTTTTATATTAAAATGTAGGGGGCCCGGAAAGGGTTTTAGCAACCACGCCCTTTACTTTTGCTGTAAATGCAACCACGCCCTTTTTGAAATTTTCTTGTTTTCTTAAATGTTATACTGGACTGCCTCTTAATTGAGAAAGTTTTGTGGTTTTAGGGACAAATGTTCTTTTGACCACACTTCTTCACTTTGGTGGGGAACATGTGTTTTTGCAAAATTGACAAATTTCAAGATTACAAAGAATCCTTTCTGGAAGATTTATCAAAATTATGAATCCTTGAAAATTTCACAGCAATATTTAACATTTTACACAATACTTGTCTAGCTTATTAATATTCGTCTAGGATTTTTTTATGGCAAATTACCTGATAATTTTGTCTAAGTCAATCGGTAGGAATGAACCTTGCACAAATCCTTGAGAGCATTCATGTTTGAAGAATTGTTGGGAATCACACATATTGCGCAATATCCAAAAGGTTTTCTTTTATTTTAGTATAGGTTTATTTCCTTTTAAAACGGTTTACATCCTATTCTGTTTGGAAAAGTATTTTGTTTTGGGAAAATAATTTCAGTTCAGTCATTGGCTCATTTTACAAAAGGTCTACATTTTCGTCACATGTCAGTCACTTGAGTTAAATAATATTGGTGCAGATTACAAATCGAGGAGTAAAATGTAGACCACAATTCTTGCAGACCTGTGTAAAATTGGGTGGTATTTTATTTTAATTCTTCGGAATTTTTGCGAAGGAAGAAACTTTGAAGGAATTCTTTAAACAGTCAGTTTGATCAATTTCGATTTTTTATGGGACAATTCTTGAAAAAGAGACTTTTAAAATATCTGGCCGGTTTTTCAAACCACTGAAGCCATGAGCGAGTTGATGTCTTGAAGAAATTAATTGTAATTATTATCAATATCAGTGTTGGCATTCAAATTGTTCATTTCAATTTGATTGAAGTCCTCATTGAAGTTTCCTTCATTAAAAGATGAATACTCATGTATATATGCAACAGGTTTGTTATAATACATATTAGGGTTCTTGAAAATTGGAAATTGGGAAAAATGATCGGAAATCTGGGTGAAAATGTTTCCACCAGTCAATTCAATATTAGTTGAGTTAGTAAAAATGTTATCAATGATTGTTGACGAGTGATCAGAGATTCTAGTTGGATGATTCATGCACAGCAGAAAAATATTTGGAAAAAAATTATTGATAAAATCATTAGTAGGTATATGAGAGTCATAATTTTATATATTAACATTGAAATTGCCCATAATGAAAACTTTTTTGTGAACAAATTTAGGGAGAATCGATTTAAGATGATTAGTAAACATGTCTATATCAGAATTAGGATGTCTATAGGCACAGCAAAATAAGAAATTGCTTCTATTCTAGTTCTCAATTTCAACCCATACAGTTTCAAATTCATTGCAATTGATATTTAAATCACTACATGACATAGAGATCAAGGAATGTTTTACACACAGTCCTACACCGCCATTTTGACTTAATGACTTAGTTTCATAATGTTTATATCCATCTATTTCGACATTAGTTAATATTTTGTTTTGAATTGAATTCCACGTCTCGGATACCCCAATAAGATAAAAAAAAATTTGGGTCTGTGCGCAAAGAGTAACCAATTCATCGCAGTGAAGAGAAAGACTTCGTAAATTCGTATGGAGAATAGAGAGATCTTGGGAATTACAATTGAGGGAAGTAAGTTCGGGGGAAGTAAAATATCGCGAATGAATAACTTGATGCAATTGTTCATCGATGTCATAGTCACTTAAGTAAGGTACTCCAGTAAGATCTGAAGAATACTCAACAGTTGGTAGTCTGGCGGTATACGAGGGCAGTCATTGAACATAGTCTTTTTACTAAATTTGTCATCTGTCTTATTGAACATAGATTGCCTTTATACTGAATTTATCATTGATCTAAATCGTTGAACATGGATTGTCTTTCTATATACTGTGTATGTTATTGGTCTTAGTCATTGAACATATCTTAGATGGTCTTTAAACAAAACTTTTCATTGGTCATTGCCTCCTAATCTCTCTCGCTTTCGGGAATATCCCCAAAAATATCACCAAAGATATGGGAGAATAATGGGGAATATCCCAAGTGGGGGTGTTGCGTGCCTCAATGACCCCCAGAGCAAAGGTGGTGGTGGGCTAGCTCTCCGGTGGATTCAATCGAGCCATTAAGGTATGTGGGGGAGGGGCCAGAATAAATGAGAGAGGGACCCCTAGACCAGGGGTGGGAGGAAATTGGACAAGATACTGCTTGTTTTATTTTCTTTTCTCAGGTCCATCAATGGGATGCAGCATTGGTGTGAGTGATTGGGTGACTGTAATGAAAATCCTGTCCAGCCAAGAACTCAAAGCTGCTCTGCGGAGGAGCATAAGTTCAAAATCTGAGCACTGCATAAGGGTGCAGTACTTGTCAGCGCATTCCGGAAACAAATGACAAATGAAAAGATTTACATGGACAGTACAAACAAAGCGCTAGAACCGTCACTGAAAGTCGGCAGTGACAATCGTGTTGGTACGCGATGCAGTACTCAGACTCTGAGAATGATGAAGTTCACCTCTGAGAATGATGAAGTTGCAGCGATAAACCTGTCAAGGAGCGCAATGACTGATATGCAACAACTATCGACCGCTAAAAAAAAAATGAATGTTTCAACATTCAACATCAGAAGCGGTAGGGAAGACTGGAAAATTCGAGAACTAGCCCAGTTCATGGACCAGCATAACATGGACCAGCATTATAGCTATTCAGGAACATAGGAGAGTGCATGAAGAGGAGATAAAGTATGAATTTAGGCTGCATTATGCGAAGTAAACATCATTTCAGACAGAATCATCAAAGCCACATTTGCTGGAAACTCTGAATGCACCACAGTTTCAGTCTATGCGCCCACTAATTGCAAGGAACATAACGATGATTCAGAAAGATTTTATGATGAGCTCAGAACTGCCATCGACCAACTACCACCTCATAATCTTTTAACGGTGCTGGGTGATTTCAATGCAAAGATCAGCTCTGCACATGTGAGATATGCACACGATAAAAGAACTAACGAGAACGGCAAGCAGTTAATAGATCTAGCATGCGAAAAGTCACTTACAATCACAACAACAACTTGTTGAAAAAGATGGAAAGAGATGGACTTTTGAGGACCCTAAAAATAGACGTTACCAACTTGATTATGCTTTGATCAATTCAAAATGGAAGAATAGCGTAATGAACGTAGAACCTTACTCGAGCTTTGCTTCTGTAGGTTCTAATCACAGGATTGTTACAGTCAAGCTCAGACTTTCGCTACGATCACCGAAAGTGCCTCCACCAAAAATACGATATGACTGGAGTCTCCTAAAGTTTGACAAACAGATATGCTCTCAGTTCTCCCTAGAGTTAAGAAATAAATACTCTTTATGATGAGAATAACAACGCTACAGAACAATATGAGGCACTGGTACAGGCAAAAGATCACGCAGCATCTACCATCCTACCGTTAATTCCCAAAGGCAAAAAGGAACGCCACTCAAACAACCCAAAGATCGTGGCTGCGAGAAAAAAGATTAGCGATCTCACATATCGGTACTCAATCAACAAATCGTTTACAGGAGGCAAAATATGACCTCGAGGGACAGTAGAAATTGCTTGAACAGGATTATCTAAGGAGTTTGATTGCAGAAACTGAGAATGAGTTCAAAGTCAGTAATACAGCCAAAGCTTGGAAAGTAGTTAAAACGATTACGAATCGAAAGACAATGCCATCAGGAAAACTGAAAGGCAAGACACCCGAGGAAAGAAAGGAGCAATGGTTTAATCACTTCCGTAACCTACTGGGCACTCCTGACACAAGTCCAGCAGTGGGGGACACTCCACCCAAACACCACAATGTCAATGCATTCACACAATTGCGATACGGAAAAGCACCCGGAGAGGATGGTATAATACCAGAACTTCTCAAAGTGGTTGACCTAGATGATATTCTTCTACGAATTAGCAATGGATTCTACATGGAAAACAAAATGCCCGAGCAGCTCGGAATTTTAAACCTAATTGCACTTCCAAAATCAGGAGACTTGAGCAAGACAGGGGATTATAGAAGGATTGCTCTTACCTCCCTAGTTATGAAAATCGTCAACCGTATGATTCTGAATCGCGCAAGGCCAGTGATTGATCCCCTTCTCCGTGGCAACCAGAGTGGTTTTAGACCTGGCAGAGGCACTGTTGCCCAAGTACTAGCCTTGCGTCGAGTAATTGAAGAAACGACGAAAAACAATCTATCGGCAGTATTGGTCTTTATTAATTTTAAGAGGGCCTTTGACAGCATAAATCACGAAACAATGTACAAGATTCTTCACGCCTATGGCATTCCACCAAGAATGTTAGAGGCCATCAAGCTTTGTTATCAAAACCTACAAGCAAAAGTGGTCTTCCCTGATGGCGATACAGAGATGTTTAAAATCTTCGCCGGGGTTATGGAAGGGGACACACTAGCTCCCTTTATATTTGTAACAGTTTTGGACTATGCTCTCTCAAAAGCAATCAGTGGCAAAGAGGAGGAGCTCGGCCTGACACTTATGCCAAGGAGAAGCAGAAGATATTGCTTTTTCAAAAACTTCGTATCTAAGTTTCTTATGAATGCGTTTCTTATTTTCGGGTACCTATTGCAATCTTAGGAATATCGCTCTTGGCTATGTTAAACGTGCAAATTTGCTGCTGAAACTTTTCACCATCGGCTTGAGATAAGAGGTGCATATTATTATTCAACGTAAACATATTATTCGTCGAATGTGTTTAGAATTCCGGTACAACTATTGGCTTACGGACAAAAGCGATAACCGGATATTTAAAAATAATAACAATTTAAAGAACAAATGGCTTTGCTTAACATCTCGTTTTCTTTCGAAAAAGTTGTGCCATGTTACCACAATCCCATAGCAGCAGAGGTTTATGTAATGCACGAAGAATAATACAACAAAAAAGCAGCTATGAATTTAGTTTGATGCTTATTTGCTTCCACTTATTTCACAATAAAAATTTAAGGAAATATAAAATGAAAACTGCGATCTTTTTGTTCGTATTTTCTGTTTTTAACACGAGGCTCCTATATCCACTTCCTTGAAGTTCATTTCTACTGAACCGACAGACTCTGATTCTTTAATCTTGTACCCTGTAAATTTATTGCCATTGTAAGATATACTCAATTCATCCTCGTCGAGTTTGGCTTTGCTTCTAAAAGAATATGTGATGCACATCCTTTTACCTGCATTGATGGTGAATGTGGTTGAATCTTTAGAGTCAAAATTCTTTCCAAATTGTTGTTGTTTTGACGACTCGTGGGAAGCAGAAAGTGCAAAGTTGGCAGGACCAGCTAGAAAAAATGAAAAATATTAAGGTTAAGTACACAAGTTTCAGAAGTTACAGAAAAGCAAATAATAAAATATTTAATAATATTAAAAGTAACGCTGCATTTTCTCCTTATTTATGTTTATGATTTTGAGATTTTCTCTCATTTATCAATATATTTCCCAAGCAATTAGATTCAACGCAAAAAGTGACCTTACCTTTCACGCCAGCACTTCCAGACAATCCAAATTTCTTCAGCTCTGTTAACAGTTCAGTTGTTTTCGTGCCTTTCTCAATAGTTTTTGAGATTTCTGTTGAACCTGAATTTTCGTATTTTTCCGTTCGAAATTGGACAGCTTCGTCGTTTGGAACAACATCAGACCTCTTTTTTTTACTTGTTACTGCCATTGCCTTGTCCTGAAAAAAATATAAATCAGTTTTATTTTATAATCAACAGCTCCAGCATGCTTGAAAATACTATATTAAAGGTTTATATCTTCTCAGGGTTTCTTGGCCTGTCGTTCCTCAATAACGATCTTCACTACACATTTCTGTTTGCTATTAAATGTCACACCTAATCCTAGTATTAATATAGTAGTCTCTTCATAAAATTCCGGGGGTTGATCACTTTCAGTGAACACGACGATAACAACAATAGTGAGTATCAACATGCCTCAAATCAACAGATTCAATCTCAATATGCAGATTCAACGGCAAAACAACAGTTGTCCTGGATGACGTTCACATCACGAGCCTCTTCTTTAACCGCTAACGGGAGCAAATACTGCATGGGTGTCTCAGTATCTTTCTACTTAAATCAAATGCTTTCCAAAGTTAAACCAATTGTCACCGTTTTAATCTCAGTGCAAATTTTCCACAACTCTTCAAATTGATTTGAAATTTAATAAGGCGGAGAGGAATGCTACTCATTTAACATACACACCCACCCTCCCCAAGATAGTTCACAATGATTATATAAATAATTCAGAAAAATTATCCTCGCGAGCCCAGCTTGGCCTATTGCTGTCTGCATGGTGTGCTTACGTCTGCTCACAAACAACTAGACTGACCGATACCATACTATCATCAGAGACTTTTAAAGTAGTAGTTATAATATAGTTAAAATTAAATATAGATAGTTATTTGCGTTTGAATGAAATTAATTTGAAAATAACGTATGTTGTAGTTTTAATAACGTCCCAATCATGTTGCTCTGGTTTGGCCATTTGCTAGATGTCCTTTAGTCACCAAATAAGAAGCCTCACTAGACGTATCTCTAGGTAACAGTATCTAGCTTCAACTCAGAGTAATCATTCAAATAAATCCCCAATGTGATTCTATAATCCATATTATCTCAGCTATCTAGACCTATCTCAGCAACCTGTTGCACGTTTTACTTGTTGTTTCCAGGTCAGATTTTTGTAATGTTGACTAAACTGGGCTTAAATTTGGATTGACCCATTTTAAACTGTCCCATATTCGGGGCTGTGCTTGCTCTTAGTTTTTCCTGGGTTTACACCAAGGTTGCCTTCTAACAACGTAGTGTAAACACAATTCAGATTCAAGTTCCTGTTAGTTTTACGTTCCGTTCACGAATTTGTTGGTAAAATTAAAGATAAATCTATTTCAGCAAAATCATGATTGCAAGGTTTATGCACATTTTACTGAAATCATCAACGAGTCAACAGATCTTCTCCTAGATCGACTTTATTATGACGTGTGCTTTTCAATGAGCATTTTTAAGAGGGGGAGGGGGGTATTTTTATTCAAATATTAATAAACTAAATAAAACTGTTCCATCAAACTATTGGTTAAGCTTTCTTTTACTTTACTCCATTACGGACTCTGTCTGACTTGTGCTATCTTTTTGGGGAAAAAAAACATCGCGACAACAAATCTGAAAAATCTTTGAGCAATGAAATACAATTAGCTGAAATCAAGAATAAATGAAACAAGAAAAGCTATTGGGAATAAACAAACATGAGAGGAAAATTAAATTAGTTTACTTCAGTTTTTAAACAAAATCTCTTACCAATACTAAATTTAGCTGAAACCAGATTTCGTCAGATTTTTCCCGCTTCCCTCTATTGTCAGCCTTTACATTATAATCTCCAGCAGACCCATATACAGTCATACCGTCGCACTCTATTTTGTAGATGCCATTTTGCTCTTTGCTTTCAACGAATTCAAATTTATAGGGATCTGTATCCTTTTCCTCATCACTTTTCATCACTCTTCGGCTTGGATTAAATATTCCTTTTGTTTTTGTAGAGAGATAAAGATAGCCATTTGCATTTCCTTTGCTATCAACTGAAATGATTGTGTATTTTCCACCTACTTTTTTCAATTTAAAAAGCTTTCCACCACCCTTGTAGCTTTTGTCTGCAAGCACATAATTGTTACTCTTAACTTGTGCATATCTTTCTATTCTAGGGCTATAGATAAGAAACTCCTGAGCGTTATCCGCTAACTCTTCTGGCTTTAGGCCAGTGGCTGGTAAGTCTGGGTCAAATTTCAACTCTCTTTTTGTTGCATCTGTTTCGGTCTCTTTCTTGTAGTGGACACGTCCGCGTCTTCTTCCAGCAGAGCTCTTTTCTTTTTCTGCTCAGTAGAAAAATAAATATGTTAATCCATGATCTACCTATTTAGAGCAGTTTACTTTCCAATTTACCTCAAAGCTCTGCAGATATTGCGAAAAACTACAGGTTGTCCTAAAAATATGATGACAGGTTTGGTTACGGGCTAATGCTGAGAATATCGCTCAAACTCGCCAAAAAATCCTATTTAAGTAATTCTCTATAGTCAACTTAAAAATAAAAACCCTGGTTTTTTTAATCGGTTGAAGATTGAGATGGTAAAACTACAAGTTCAACTTTCCCTCCCATTTAAAACAATATCTTCAGTGCTGCTTGTAAATGAAAGATCTGTGAAATAATTAAATTAAATATAGATATATTTGATTATTAATAATTAATATTTAATCATTTTGGCTTCATATTATCTTATTTAGTTCTGGGCTTCTACATAAAAATATCGCATTGCAGAGGTCTTTCTATAACTTCTTTTAATTTGGTTAATACAGTTGAAAATAGAAAATATCATTGATATAAACATTGAGTAGTAGAGGACATTATAAAAATCCATGTAAAAGACTGTTTAATTTCAATGCAGTCGCTATGAGTTGAATTTACTTCAATTCTGGGTCACAGAATCTATAAAAATCAGGTTTTTGCAGAAAGTAGGTTATGGAGAAAACGATCAACTCTTCATATTAAATCAAGCTGTATTTTGTTCCCTTTCCAGAAGTCACAGAGAATGAGAAATAATTTATTTCGTTAACGCGTTAATAGATTTGATTGAACATAATTACTTCAAAAAGCTTGGATGGTAAAGGGGAGACACTTAATGGTCTATAAATAGTTTTGCTTGTAGTTTTGTACCTTCTATCACCAAAATTTGAATAAATTATATCAATGTCGTGCAAGACTTATAGCTTATTTCTTCTCTATCAAGCATTGGTAATGTTGTCATAATAATGATTTATATATTTCAAACGTTATGACGCATTTGAAGAGAAACTTTTGGTGATCTCTTTGATGTTGCAATCCAATTCATGATAAAAACTTTCCTACATTTTTACTTCTGGTGGCACTTTCAAATATTGTATATTTTCATTAAATTGAATATGAATAATTCTCTTAAAAGACCTGCTGCAATTATTTTTCTGTACTTAGCAATATCATCTATACTGTTCTTTCAAAATATTTTGGACTATAATTTGAGCCTCTCCGAGAATTTTCTAATTCAAAGAAAATATGTTTGAAGAAAAAGCAATATTTAACTTACATTGGAAATCTAAAAGAAAATTTAAATAAAAATTTGTGAATTCTAAGGCCAATTGGGAAAAATAGTGAAATCGAGATGCCAATTTCAAAGCGAATAGCCATCGAAGACTAAGCGAATTCGTTCAAGCAGGAAATCAAAACAAACGAAGCCATACTTGATTTTCTGCTTGAAAGAATTTGTCATGAATAGCTAATTGCTTTGAAATTGTCATGTTGATAGTAGTATTGTTACAAAATCAGCCCTCGTTGCAACGTTGAATAATTTCTTACCACAATGCTTTCCATCTCGACCAACAAAGCAATAACATTGTCCTCCAGCAGTTTCTGTGCCCGTTGAGCCAGATCCTTCTTCTTCTTTCTTATCAAGTGAAATACAGAGGCCTTGGCTAGTGCAATCAAGGTCTGTGTCGCAGCCGCCTCCACCACCTGGCAATTAAACGGAATACAACTCAAAACATGTTTTGATATTTTGGTTCATTCAGTCGGGTTGGTTGGTTTCGTTAAGTAAAATAGAGATTATATGCATGGTGTGAAAATATTTCCGCACTGTCTATTGCGTTTATTTATTATGACTATGGTTTTTTCAAAGTTTCTGTACGATATCTTAATATAAATATAACGTTTTGTTTTAATGGCATAGTCTAGCTTCTTAAATTTTGCTGTGTTTTCAGAAGAATAACACATTTTCATCTCCATTTTCATTGAAATATGCTAGTTAACCCAATCAAAACCTAAGTGATGCTTCAATCCTCAGAGGAATTTACAATTGCCACTTTTTATATAAAATTTGAACCTGAAATGTTGTTTAAATATATTTCGATTCAACTCACGAGTAAACAACACTTATACCTTAATTGCAGGCCTAATTACTTGTTATTACCGGGATAAGATCATCAAGATGAATGATTGAAATTCGTTTTTGCGTTGATTTTCCATTGGTTTTTCAAAATATAAATCAGAATTTGAATAGCGGTTTCTCAGTTTAACATTTAAACATATGAATGTATGGATGAAACACGAAGAAGGAAGAAGTCAAGAAGAGCAAGAACACAAAGAACATGAAGTCAAATTCGCAGCAATTCGAGAAGAATACAATACAGAGAAATGTAACCCATGCTGTTTACACGTTCCTTTCATGCTGTTTACACGTTCCACTTCTACTTTTCAAAGTTGTCCAAAACACTTCTGTACTTTACTTTCGTAAACGAAAAATATATACTAATTTTTTGTACGAAAAGGGAAGAGAAATAGTGCTCACATCATAAACGACAAACATGAAACTCTTCCTTCCTTTGGCCTTGAAGTGTTGCTGACCTACTATTAGCAAAAGTTTGTAAAGTTAAAAAATCAATTTTCAATCTCCTTCACAAGAACCAGAATAGCAGTATTGTCAAAGATACTTTAAAAATTGGTGGTCTCTATTGTTTTCAAATTAAGCTACAAAATTGATAGCAATTGCTACCCTATGTTTTGCCTTTTAAAAGGTGCCAACAACTAAAATCTTCTTCACAAAATTTTTACCTCAAATAGAAACACAAAACGTGTATCATTAAAGGTAAAGAGCA
Source organism: Phacellophora camtschatica (assembly GCA_036873815.1). NCBI lineage: Eukaryota > Metazoa > Cnidaria > Scyphozoa > Semaeostomeae > Ulmaridae > Phacellophora > Phacellophora camtschatica. The sequence goes on along the minus strand of JAYJMH010068969.1, from coordinate 382 downwards.
GTCACTTGCTCAGGTTGTATTGGAGGCATGGCCTAATGATAAAGGCGCCTGACTCACGATTGCAAGGTCGTGGGATCGAATCCCACCAAGGTCATACTAGCTTCGAAAAATTCCAGGCAAAGGCAAAAGGAATCACGAAGTGTGGTCACATCGAGAGGTAGGACCGGGGTCGCCCTGAGGTGTCCCTCTGCGCCAAGCGCAGAGGCCCATACCTTACAAGAATAGCAAGAATAGTAATTTCAGTCTCAGGACTGAAACTGTATGACCAGTGTCCCATGCTGGAAACAAATCATCTCGAGACTTTTGCGGGAATGGCACGTTAGATACGATAACTCAACTCAACTTAATTTGGAATATATACTATTGGAATATGTGAAGGTGG